>JACEGR010005401.1:0-73765 GCA_014170235.1 Listronotus bonariensis
TACATTTAATTTACTGGCATTGCCAACACTCTTTAATGGCAAGGCATTGGCAAAAAGGTATCAAAAAGACGCGAAAGTGGGCAATTGGTCGTTATTAGGCCACGTGTTGCAGATAAAGTGATGGCATCCGTCATTAATAAGTTATTGGCAAAAAATGCGTTTAAGATGATGGCATCCATCATTAATAAGTTATTGGCAAAAAAGATAACAAAAAGACACGAAAGTGGGCAAATGCAGATATCTCCAAGCAGCAAGCTGACGTCTTATTGACGAAAATTGTCGCATATACTTTTTTTAAAGCTAAAATGATGCGATATTTTATTTGAAAATTAAAATAGGAAAAACTCCTTACTGCATGCAATTTCCTTGCAATGCAAAGTACCATCTCTCGGAACACTGTCCAACTTGGAGATGCAGATTTTACACTAGCCGAAGATATTTCTTTCAAAGCTAAGTGAGATCACCTACCGCAGACCGCTCTCGAATTATTTTTGTCTAATGGGTACGGTTTAGACGATAAAAAGCGAAGATATTGCAGAAACGTAGTAGTTTATTGTCCATTACGCCATCTATCGGTATGTCAAAAAACTATTAAATATATATAATATTTTTTATTAACACGTCTTTAAAACTTTTAATAAAGTTTTAAACAAAATGTTTACAGCTCCTAACAGTCTACTTGAATATCTTGCCTTCTCGACTAGCCATCACCAATTAATCACACAACACACACTTATTAGGTAATGAATACATTTAATTATGTCTATTAAAAAACTCTTTTCTTTAAAAAGAAACTAAAAAGCTAGAAAACCACGTAGAAAACAAATGCACAAAGCGGTCACCTTCGGTCGAAATTAACGTAGCTAATTTTACCATCATTTTATTTTTATTCGCTCCAAAATACATAATAAACATTTTGTTTGACCTAATTTTTATTTGCATGATTTTTAACAATAAAATGTTATGAAAAGGCCATTTCCTTTAAATTATGTAAAAAACATAAAATAATGTTGTTTAGCTGCCATTATAAATAAAACAGATCAAAAAATTGCTTTTAATGTTAGTTAAATACCAATGTTAATAATATGGTTTAAAAAGTATGAATATGCGTTGAAGGTTTGCCTTCAAAAATCCAATATTTATTTGCCTGCAACAAAAACGCGTGCTTTATTTAATCAGGATTGGTATGCCGCCATTTTTGTATGCTTGCCGGCAATTCGCCTGCATGTAAAATTTATTGGCAATTAAGTGTTTATTTAGGGTTGACTTTTTAATGCGTATAAGATGTTGGCATAATATTGCCACCAATTGCCAATGCTTTACCATCAATGCCAATATGAAAAATGTACATTGCCGGCAAATTTTACGTGAAACAAATGAACACAATCATCAAAATTACCGATACTGGAGCAAAGAAAACCAACTGCTGAGATTTGTTCGAAACGAGAACGCAATATCCACAGAAAGCAAATGCTTGGGCGTGGGATTTTTGGACAACATATTATTGAACCATTTTTTCCTAATCAAAATTTGAATGCAAATTCTTATTTGGAACCACCAAAAGAACTAACCTACCCGCTCTAGAATGATGTATCCAGGGAAACTCAGGAAATTTGGTACCAAATGGATAGTGCCCGCCCATACATACTCCTAGCTGTCCGTGGAAATATTTACACAATGCTTTTAATGGGAATGCTGTTATTGGCCTACATCACACCATAAATTGGCCAGCCAGGTCTCCTGATATTTCGCCAAATGACTTCTTCCTCTGGGGCTATTTAAAAGCATGATATACAAGGATAAAAATTACTTTAATCTAGATGAGTTAAAAATGCTATTTCTGCAGAATGCAATAAAATTTCAATTCTACTCAGTTAGCCAATGTAAGAAGACAGTTTCTTATGAACGTCTGCGGGGTTTTTGTGTAGCAGTCAATGGATGGAATATGTGAAAATTTTCTTAGTTCCTAAGTTTATTTGCCAACATATTAATTATTGTAATAATATTTACACTTATTGAAGCATGTAAATATTATAAATGTACATACAAGTTCTCAGAAATTTGTTACCTTAGTTTAGTTTAACTTAACTAAATTCGTTTGTATAAACACAACATTAATCTTTCACTGTACGATTTTTTGATAATAATAAAGCACTAAATTTCAAAATGACAACGTTATGTTACGCTAACTGGTATTTTTATTGTTGTTCATAAATATGAGGCGATAATAATGTAACAATTTTTAAAATATATTAGCATCTAACTAGCAAACGGGTTTAACCGAAAAATCTAATAGTTTTTACCATGGACGTAGATGAATTTGAAAATCCAAATATGAGACAAAATCAAAATAGACCTGTTACAAAATTTCCATTTTCACCATATACTCCCGGACTGGGTCAAAACAAATTCCAACTGAATAGGTAATAAATTTAATATTCGCAACAACCTTAAAACACAAAACACCATTAGATCTCAATTAACAAAAACAAAACCATACAACTTAAATGAAAATACGAAAAAATGTCATTTATAAAATACCTTTGCGAATGCGATAAGTTTTATATAGGTGAAACTTGTAGACCATTAGCTAAAGGCATAAAAGAACACAGATCATACATTAAAAACACAGAATTTCATAAATCAAAAATCTGCCAACACGCATTTGATCACAGAATAAACTGGGATGCTTCTAGTTATTTTTAGCAAAGAAACTTGTTCTAAAAACGCAAACTCAAAAAAAAAGTGCGTATATATTATTAAATAAAGATAATTGTGTAGCATCAATTTCAGTTAATTTAAAATAACACTTGGTTGCCTTTGCTCGATATTGAAGTATCTTCAGGAAAGCTAAAAATCAATTAACTCATTACCTTTTTTGTCTTGGCTAAATAATAAATACACCAGTTACTTATGTCACCTATGACACATATGTCAAACTATTTTCAGTTTGAGATTCTAAAAGCAAAACTCTTAATCATATCCAATCAATTTAAATATTAAAGGTTTTTTTGGCTTTTATTTTTTAAGTTCATTTTTAATCTTGACAACGGTGGCGCACGCAATTAATCGTGATATTTAGCAAATACGTAGGTAAAAAGATGACATATTAGACTGGTCAAAAGGTCTGTACCCAAAAGCATTACAAATCAGTCAAAGTGAATCAAACAGCTCAAATACAGTGAGATAATTAATACATAACCATTTTTAGAAAAAGTCATAGTTTATAAGTTCTTTTTAGGGATTTTGTTATTACATATTCGGTTTCATTTAAATGACAATTTTATTTTTTAAAATTTTAAAATTAAACTTGTAGTTCGGTAATTGTACATTTTTATTGGCTAGCTATAAAGCTATTATTTTTTAATTTTTTTATCTTTTGACTATGATTATACAGCAAGTATTTATTATATTTATTATTTTTAACCTAATAAATATTTTAACTTTTAATTTAAATTTGATAGGAGATATTACAAAAATGATGTTAGCAAAACCAAAAAATCTGACAAAACATTTATACAGTGCTTGTCTAAATTCAGGACCTTATCTCCCAACTTTTGAATTGTTCGGTATTTTTTCATGAAAATTTGAGGACTTTAGTGAAACAACATAAACCAAATTTTAGACAGGAAATAACAGATATAAATGTCACAGCTAGGCGCCATTTCAAAAAGAAAATTAAATTGAAAAAGTCATACCGTAAACTTTTTATTTATAAAACAAACATTGACGCATTACTTTTAGGTTATAAACCGTTTAAAATTTACATAAAACTAAAAGAAAACAACCGTATGATTTAATTAAATGCAATAAGGCGGTAAAATAAAAAGATTTAAGGCGGGGCGAAGCGTCTCCAGTTGACATGCAGTATGAATTCTAATATAAAAACAAATTTGCTTGTACTTAAAACATCCTAGGTTACAACACGCGTAGCAATTATAAGGCTGATTTCTGCGTTCTACTTTATGAATTCCTACGCAATATTTTGTGCTGGCGCGTAGTAGTATTTTACAGTTATCTAAAAAAACTCCTATTAACTCCCTCCTGCATTTCCAGCACGGTAGGGTGTTGTAGCGTAGTAGGAATTCAAAAACGCAGTCTAGATTGTCGGTTTTTACATTTAAACACCTAAAAGTTAGTTGTTAGTGAAATATGGCCATCAATAAGTATTTTTTAAAATCAGTAATTGTAGGTACTATTTGCACTAAAACATGTTTGTTTTTTAACGCATCGTATTTTAAATTTCGTTTTTTGTGATTTGAATCTTAAGGACTTCAAACTTCCTCCTCTCTTTAGTAGAGATTTAAAAATTAATTTTCTAAATCGCCAGTTTTACTCCATTATTAAACACTCAAGCACAAATTGGTACTGCACTGAACAGACAATATATTAACGAAAATGCATCTTACCAAGAGCGAAGCGTCTATAAGCTGCAACCAAACCCAATTCCCCGAACTTAGCATCCTTTGATGTAGAGTATTTATATAGCCACTACACGCTCCACAAAAATTTGGCGAATGCCAAATGTTCGCCAAAGTTTGTAGTGTCTAGGAACGGGTTTAAACGAGGCCCCTTAAATAAAGGGTGTCCCCATAGAAACGCACATTTTAAATTGCACGGCATTTCTTTTTATCGCAGTAGGCCAAAAAAACAAATGATAAGAATAATGTAAACAGTTTGCGATTAGTAGCCATGGAACGATATACGGTCGAACAACGAATTATTATTGTTAAAACACACTACAAATATGGAGAATGTTTTGCGGAAACAGTTCGTAAATTGCGTGGCATTTTCGGTCGACACAATGCGCCAAATCACACAACCGTTCAAAGACTAGTTAACAAATTTGAGCAAAATGGTTCTGTCGTGGACGTAAAAACACCAGTGCGTCACCGTACTAGTCGCTCTGTTGAAAACATTGCCGCAGTGCGTGAAAGTGTTGGCGAGAATCCGGGAACATCTATCCGTCATCGTGCACAGCAGTTGCACATTACAAAGAGCACTACCCATCGAATTCTCACAAAAGATCTTCATTTCCATGCTTATAAGATTCAATTAACTCAAGAATTGAAGCCATTGGACCATGCGGCACGCCGTACATTTTCTTCTTGGATATTGCAAAAACAACAAATGGATGTCGATTTTTCTAAGAAAATTCTGTTTACCGATGAGGCACACTTTCACCTTAATGGCTTTGTTAATAAGCAAAATTTGCCGGATTTGGGGCGAAGAAAATCCTAGAGTTATTCATGAGAAGAAAATGCATCCATTAAGCGTCACTGTTTGGTGCGGACTTTGGGCAGGTGGAGTAATTGGACCGTACTTCTTCGAGGACGAGGCAGAAAATGCAGTTACCGTGAACAGCGAACGCTATCGTAACATGCTCACTGAATTTTTATGGCCCCAATTGAATGGTATGGATACGGAAGCTATGTGGTACCAACAGGATGGTGCAACATGTCACACTACACGCGAAGCTATTCAGTTGCTGCAAGAAAAGTTTTCCGGTCGTGTCATTTCACGGAATGGAGACAAGAACCGGGCAGCAAGATCGTGCGATTTAACGCCTTGTGATTTCTTTCTTTGCGGTTTTTAAAGTCTTACGTATACGCTAATAATCCAACAACAATTCCACAGTTAAAGAATAAAATTAGACGTGTTATTAGGGAAATTGAGCCACAATTGTATGAAAATGTTATTAAAAATTTTTTAAAACGAATAAGAGCCTGTCAATCAAGTCGAGGCTGCCATTTGCCGGATATTATTTTTCACGTTTAACTGCAGTGTATGAGCTTTATATTAAAATAAAAATAGCACTAAGTTCAAAATAAATTATGACTTTTATTTCACAATTAAAATGTTCGTTCTTATTGGGACACCCTTTATTTTACCAATATTTTTATTTTGTAAATAATTATTCATGTTTGTCCTTAGCAGTAATTAAAAAGTTTACGCCTATAGGTTAAAAAATAACCTGAATATAAAAATTTGCCAAAATATCTTATAATCCATGCTTTTTCTGCAAATGTTAGTATTTTTGATAGATAATACAAAAAAATGTCTGTCAGAATATTATTTTAAAAAGGTTATTAAAGAAAAATGTAAACTGGGTTTCTTTAAAGACCAATCCAACTTTCTTAGAGGTGGCAGTTTCTTTAAACTAACCACTTCTAATTTCGATGTGGCTTGTCCACAGGGTGGTTCTATATTTTAGTATGATTTATTATTTAAAGTAGGAACTTTCTAAGCTAAATTTGTTACAAAAAAACTACTATTAAAACAATTAAATTTTATTTAAAGCAAAAATAAATTGTTAAATAATGGTGAGTTTAACTAAATAAAGGCTTGAAAAAAAAAAGAATAATCTTTAAAATCTTATTTTTAAATTACCTTACAGTTTATTGTCAGTAAATTTGTCCAGTCTGCACAGCACATTCACTTTAAATCACTATTACAATTATTGTACAGTATATCTGTTGAAAGTCTCCAGACATTTTGTCTGCGGTGTTATTTTATGTGGTAATGCTCGGGAACGAGTTAAAAATGAAAAGTTGAGAAAACCTTAGCGTTTTCACGGAATGTCTTTTCTAAGACAATTTATACAAACAGTTTGCACAAAACAGCTGGGAATAGCAAAAAGAAAAACTTTTTTTGTTAAGTACTTAATTAAAAGAACCTAGACGTTCATTTTGTAATAGTTATCCTTTTGACAAGTTTATTACGTAATCTTTGTAACCTTATGTTACTTGACGGAGCCCCAAAACACTTTTTGGGGTGGAAATTTAAGAGAAAACCTCACGTTTTCGTAAATTTAACCTGAAAAAAGTTACCTTTGTTACACGAGTAAAGTCTTAATCTACTCTTTGGGGGTGAAAAGATCCCTGGCGTTCTTTTCTTCAACTTGAGCGTGAGATGTATCCTTTTATTACTAGGTACTTAAGCGGTCTCCAGGTACACACTTGGGGGAAATTATAACGATGTTACGTTAGAGGTCTCCGAGTAGACACTGAATTTGGAAATATGAGTTTTTGGGAGAGAAACTGAAATAGAGGTGGATCCAAAGAAAAAGAAAATGTTTAAACCAATAAAAATACAGAAACAAATTAAAACAAAATGGCTTCCATAATTTAGAAGTCCTATTGGTCAACTAAAAGAACCAATATCTAGGGTGAAATTATTAAGTTATTCTGGGAACTAGTCAAAGCCCCAACAAAGCATGCCGATATGGCTGTGGCGCAAGCCGCCAAAAGCGCGGCCGCGTTTGTGATAAAGCGGAAGAAGCCCGGCAGAGATCTTCAAATGCTTATTTCTGATAGCGGTATTTCGCCGAAAGGAGACATGAACCGGGGTTAAATAAACAAAGAATTTAAAAATTTATGAATATTCTTAGAAGTCAGTAAAAAGATTATTTGAGGTTTTTAGGAAGTAAATTTGAATAATTTGCAACTTTGTAAGAAAATAGAGAGTTTTCGCAACAGTTATTTTTTCATTTTAAAGTAAAATTTTAAAAATAGGCCAGTCTAAGCCTACTTACCTCATGTGTTTTCTTTGATTAATTATACGCAGTTACTCCCTTTTAATTAAATTCGGATATTCTTAAAAACTGTTTGTTTTATCACGAAAATGGAAGAAACTAAATATTTATTCGTATTTTTCTGTGGCTGAGTTCTTGGTGTTGCTTAATTTTAAAAAAAAGTAGCGTACACGTAGAGTTAGGTAGTTTTCAAATACTTTGTATTTTGAATCCTATTTAAAATATATATAAACTGCTCAACAAAAAGATCGTACCATTCAATTTTTAGACCCATTTTCAAACTGCTGTAACTTTTTTAAAAATTAACTTATTTGAATATCTAAAACGGAGTTTAAAACCGCGTTTCTTCTACCTTAAGCTGTATTGCATTTAGTTTTAGTAAGGTTAATATTAACATGATGTACAGGGTGATCAATAGAGTGCTGCAAAAAACAAAAAATCGAGTGTGTCCCATTTCAGTGGTAATTTTTTTGTCGTTATAATATGGGTTGTTAGCAAGGTCATATCAATATCTCGAGACGTTTATGCCCGTTTTTGAATTGAGGACCTCTGGCTTGCGATACACCTCTAAACGTCAAATTTTGGTAATCAATTCATTAAAAAGCCATTGCCAGCCAGGATTTGAATACTAGAATTTGAAGTATTGGAATGTGACTAGCAAGATTCGAATTAAGTTTTTTTAGAAAAACACATACATTTAAAAAAGTAAAATATGCCCCCAAAATATTTTTAATAAATTTAAAAACACCCTGTATTATAGTAATATAACCATAAAAATATTCGTTGACATCAATTTTATTTTAATTTTAGCTCAACCTTTTTTCAATAACTATCTCGAAATTAAAAAACCAATATAATTCTTGTTGTGACATATTTGTATTTAATTACTTTTATTTAATGATTTAAAATCTATATATTGTATTTATCAAAGTGTATTTGCTTTAAATAAAATAATAATCAAAAATATTTCTCATATTATACATTTTTCTGCAAATATTTATAATATAAATTTTATTTTGATTTCTAATATACGTAGTTACAGAAAAAATTCATGGAGCTAAATTAACGATTTAGTATCTACATTAAAAGTTAATTGTAGTCTAGTTAAATAACCTGTAAAACAGACAAAGTCGGTCTATATAGGGTCGCGACATTCGGCCATATTACTTTGACGTGTTATGACGTCACATCTCCCATTTTTCGGCCATGTTGTTCAGTGCCGGAGATATACAGTATATTGTATTAGTAAAATAATCGTTTACACAACGGTTTTTAATTATTATTAAGTTGTAAATTCTTTCACTTTAAATAAAAAACATTTGGAATTACATCTTTCAACAAATATCACTACCAAAACAATGCAAAATGAAATGCACAAATTCTAGCCGCCACTGGATTGATCATCAGCTTTGATGTTACCCAGTCTTGCCAACTTTTCTCCGTGGAGTCCCCTTCCTTGCGTCCCCGACCCCGAACCGCCTTAAAGTTGAGGATATGTCGCAACTTTATAAATAATAAATAACCTTGTAAAACAGACAATCGCTAAAAGTTATTAGTAACAGCTCCAATTTTGATCATTTTTATAAAACTTTTATTTTTATGTTTTTTAAAATCAGAATCCATAAATAATTAATCGTATTTTTTTAAACAATATAAATAGTATTTATACAGGGTGTCCAAAAACTCTTTCGACAAACTTCAAGGAGTGATTCTCCAACGAAAAATGGGAAAAAAACGTTATTTTGAGAACACCCTGTATAGGGGATATATGGGTTCTAATAATTTTTAATTTAATTATTTCGGCATTAAAGAAATCACATCCAAAAAATTAAAACAAATAATTGAAAATATAGTGCAAGGTTTTTTGCCACTAAACAATAACAGAATCTAGGTCATATTATTTTTTTCAGGGTCAACAACGTGCTAAGTCAGCAAAATACTGAGTTCAACTTTGTATATATACCGAAATTGTACTAATAATCGAGGGAGAAAAAAGTTATGAAAATATTAGAAAAGAAGTAGGTAGTAAAGGTGAAGTCAAGTATAAAGTTAAAGTTTTAGTAAAGCTCCGTACGGGCTACCCCTAGTGGGGGTATGCCCGTACTAAATTTAGTTCGTCAAATAAGTTAAGTTGGTTTAAAAAAAAGGAAAGTTAGTTTTGATGGTCCACCGGTCTTATTGTCCCAAGAAGATAGTTCCATATGGTACGTTGGTCCAAGTGACGTAAAGTGGCTATATGTATTTCAAAATTATACGTCACAATATGACATGTTTTGGGTATCGGATTGGGCGGGTTTCGTAACTGTAACCCTTACGATTATTGGCACAATGTATAAAAATTACAAAACATGGTGGTAAACTTGTCCGATAAAAAAAAGTGACGCGTTTGTGCCTATTCCTACACCCGAAACATTTAACATAACCTTGACAGGCTGGGTTAACGCGCCGCTTCCATATAATATTTACTATACAACTTTTTTTTATTATTTTTAGGTATTTCTGTGGCGAACAGCATATTCACCATTACAATAATGGCAATCGACAGATACCTGGCAATAATCCGTCCATTTGGTCTAAGATACAGATGTTTCAACAAAACCTCCACAATCATCATGATTCTCGTCCTGTGGACTCTATCTCTAATTTTATTTTCTCCCAATTTATGGACAGCTGATCTACAGTTCGTGGTTCCAAATACCACCATCGACCTAACGATGTGCAGAATAGATTATACGAATTTTCCAGTGCCACAACACGTCATCGGAATTGTATGGTTTATTTTCATGTTTGCCATACCTGGTAAGTTTATAGTTTTAAAAGTATATACAGAGGTACGCTATTCTATAATTTTGAGACCAAAACTTTATACAGGGCAAACAAGATATAGAAGAAATTTTACCCCAGTGGAATAAACAAACAAGAATCAAGATTTTTAGTTAGCAAACGTAGGTGCATTAGAATTCAGAAACTTGAAATTTAATACCCTAAAATACTTCAAAATTTTTATTTTTATACCGTAGAATTTCTTAAAATGGCATTTTCATACATACAGAGTCCGTTAAAACTAACCCAGCAAACACTATTTGCCGGCAATATACTTTTTTCATATTGGCATTGATGGTAAAGCATTGGCAATTGGTGGCAATATTATGCCAACATCTTACTTATACGCATTAAAAAGTCAACCCTAAATAAACACTTAATTGCCAATAAATTTTACATGCAGGCGAATTGCCGGCAAGCATACAAAAATGGCATACCAATCCTGATTAAATAAAGTATGCGTTTTTGTTGCAGGCAAATAAATATTGGATTTTTAAAGGCAAACCTTCAACGCATATTCATACTTTTTAAACCATATTATTAACTTTGGTATTTAACTAACATTAAAGCAATTTTTTTGATCTGTTTTATTTATAATGGCAGCTATAAACAACATTATTTTATGTTTTTTACATAATTTAAAGGAAATGGCCTTTCCATAACATTTTATTGTTAAAAATCATACAAATAAAAATTAGGTCAAACAAAATGTTTATTATGTTGAATTGTATCCGCAGTTGGTTTCTTGTGAAACATTTTTTAAATATTAATACTAAATAGAAAAAAATTGCTTTTTAATGTTTCAAAAATTATTAGAGCATTACTCTACAATTGTTTCACCTTTCTAGGGCTTCATCAAGAGTACTTCGTATCCTAAATTTAAAAAGAGAAATATTTACAAACAGAACCATTTAACACGTTTTTCCCAAAAGGTCTATAAAATATTATTAGGGGTTTTATTATGCGGCCCAGATGTGGTAATAAATTTATTTATAATTGGCATATCTGCGAAATTTATTTGATCATTGGTAGAAAGAGTTGTATTGTCTATAAGTGATTTTTTAATTTCTAGTTGTTCATATAAGTTTAATTTTTTACCTTTGTTTTCTCTATGCAGTAGTTTAACATTATTAAAAAGAGAGAAAAGAGAAATATCTTCGGCTAGTGTAAAAATCTACATCTCCAAGTTGGACAGTGTTCCGAGAGATGGTACTTTGCATTGCAAGGAAATTGCATGCAGAAAGGTGTTTTTTCCTATTTTAATTTTCAAATAAAATATCGCATCATTTTAGCTTTTAAAAAAAGTATATGCGACAATTTTCGTCAATAAGACGTCAGCTTGCTGCTTGGGAGTATTTGCATTTGCCCACTTTCGTGTCTTTTTGTTATCTTTTTGCCAATAACTTATTAATGATGGATGCCATCATCTTAAACGCCTTTTTTTGCCAATAACTTATTAATGACATATGCCATCACTTTATCTGCAACACGTGGCCTAATAACGACAAATTGCCCACTTTCGCGTCTTTTTGATACCTTTTTGCCAATGCCTTGCCATTAAAGAGTGTTGATAATGCCAGTAAATTAAATGTACAACGCCGGAAAAAAATGTTATATGGGAAGTAGACACTTTATTGTAATCCGTTCAACTCTTTGGATTTGTAACATGTTTTTTTCTACAAAGAGGGCAAATAGTAAATAGGTAGATGTTTAATATAATTTATTCATATAACAGTCAAATAAAATATATTACATAATTTTTAATTTTTCTTTAAAGCTAACAAATACAAAATTATTATAATTCCTTTTTGGATTTTAAAATCAGGTGGCATTTCTACAAAAAAAAAAAAAAATTGCATAAAAATGACCGTGACTTACCGTGACTTAGACCCGTCTTGCTAAACTCTTTTATTACTGTTTTGACCAAAAACCCAAATCTTATTTAAATATAAATATTTATTATAATTTTTTGCCTTGCTGTATTATACTCATCCAAAAATAAAATCCTCTTAAAACATACGTTAGACAGCTTCAAAAGAAATATTGGAAAATTGTTTTTTTTTCTATGTTTATCTGTATGTGTGGTAACATGTTTCTTTTCTTCATAAAGTCTATAATTTTTATTACAAATATAATTAGGCTTTTGATGTTTTGTTTTAGTTTTAGCTGCTACTTTTTGGGTCACATTATTGTTTAACATTGGTCTAAATCTTTGATGGACATGGATTTTTAAATTATATTTTGTACCTACTTTTTAAACTTTAACGGATTCTTCTTTTATTGCTTTATGGGAGCAATCATCCCTCCTAAAGTATTTTTACCAATATCTATATTTATATTTTTTGACAAATAGGTAATTTGCTTCATTTTGACAAAAAATCTGTCACATAATAGTGATTTATTTAACAAATGCATAAAGTGATACTTTTTTTACAAATGGGACGTTTAACAGCACGAGCCACTAGGCAAGTGAGGCAATCCCCTAAGTAAAAAAGAGACTTTATGCATGCGTTACATACTATACAGGGTGGCCCACCATATCCGACACGGTCTGTAGCTGGATAACCATGGGGTTTTTAAAAAATTAAATACTGGAACATATACAGGTCGTATAAGACCACAGTCTAAAATTATTTTAGTCTATACAGGGTGTATCAAAAAAGTGTGACGTATCAAAGTTATATTTTTTTAAATGGAACACCCTATATTTTATGACGGTTTTAGATTCTACTTTTAAAAAAAATTCAAGTTTGTTTATAGTACTAAGTGAAGTTAAAAATTGTTACATTATTATCACCTCATATTTATGAACATCAATAAAAGTACCAGTTAGCGTGACATAACGTTGTCATTTTAAAATTTAGTGCTTTATTATTATCAAAAAATCGTAGAGCGAAAAAGCATGATATACAAGGATAAAAATAACTCTAATCTAGATGAGTTAACAAAATGCTATTTCTGCAGAATGCAATAAAATTTCAGTTTACCAGTCAGCCAATGTAAGAAGACAATTTTATAAACGTCTGGGTTATTGTCTAGCAGTCAATGGAGGAATATTTGAAAATTTTCTTAAATCTTAAGTTTATTTTCAAGATATTAATTATTGTAATAATATTAATAATTTATTAAAACATGTAAATATTATAAATGTCATAAGTTCTTAAAATGTGTTACTCTAGTTTGGTTTAACTTAACTTAATTCGTTTGTATAAATACAACTTTAATCTTTTCACTGTACAATTTTTTGATAATAATAAAGCATAAATTTCAAAATGATAACATAATGTCACGCTAACTGGTATTTTTATTGTTGTTCATAAATATGAGGCGATAATAATGTTACAATTTTTAAAAATATATTAGCATGTAACTAGCAAACGGGTTAACCAAAAATTTAAAGTTTTTACCATGGACGTAGATTTGCATGCTCTTCAATAAACTTTATTAGAATTTTTCTCTAAAATAATTAGGGGAGCCAATAATTGACCCCATTAAAAATTACATGGGGCTTCCCATGTCCCGCCCGGGGCATTTAAACATTCCACTATAGGATTCGGAACCCGTCTTACTCCTGATTGGTCAAGTTCATTATGGCGCCACATTTATCGAAATGCGCGGTGCCGAAAGCCGTAGTACAATGTGCGAGCGGTGCTGAAATTTAGAGTTAATTGTTGGAATACTGCGTATGATGCATTTTGTTTTTTATTCTTTTCATTCCTAATTTAGCTTTTCTATGTAAACAAATATAGTAATATTTAGAGCTTATATTCAGCTATTAATTAAAATTTGTTATTAATTATTGTATTACCTATTTTAGAATGGAGGAGTTAATTAAAGTTGATAATTTTCTTTATCGGGCTAAGTTCAAAAAAGAAGAGAGAGGTTCCAACATTTCGCTCTGTATTTCAGCACCGCCTGAACATTGTACTACGGTTTTCGGCACCACACATATCAATAAATAGGACACAATTATTATATTTTAAATTTGACCAATCAGGAGTAAGACGGGTGCCGAATCCTATAGTGGAATGTTTAAATGCCACCCGGGGATGTATCTTAAGTAGACACACTGTATATTAAAATATTAGATCAACATGGCCCTAAAATGTATTTTAAAGTTATGATTTTTCAGAGCATAAAACAAATTCTTACCCAAAATCCGTGTTTTTTGACTTTTTAAATACCTATACATGACCTTTTTAATTAAACTTGATATTTACAAAAACAAAATCTAAAAACAATTTCTCAACGAATAATGGTGCTATTTTTGTTTAATTAAAAATAACCGCAAACCCCGTAATTTTCACTCCACTAAATTTTCAATTACCAACATTAGAATTTTATTGCCAATCGAGCCAAACAAATTGGCCCAAAAATACATTACTAATATCAACTACGAATTAATAAAATACTCGGTAGAGTAATTATTCGTTATTGAAGCTACCATTAGTTAATTAATTTCGTCAAGGGCGCTTTATTTAAGGAAAATTGGGTAAATGGTCACTTAACACGTGACATGTTGTACTGTAGACTGGATTTAAAAAATCGACTTTTATATAAATATATATTTTAGAAATCAGTCCAACATCGTATATACTCCAATTTGCTGATGACACTGCCTTAATTGTCTATCAAAAATCATTTGATAAATAGAACAACGGTATGGTTTCAAAAATGGAGACTTAAGCCAAATCCAAACAAATCGCAATTTATAATATTTCACCACCAAATTAAAGAGAACTCTCCTGCTGTAATAATCGATAATCACCTTATTTTACCAAAGCAGTCTGCAAAATACCTAGGAATGACCATCGACCATAAACTCAATTTCAATGAACACGTAAAAAGTTGTAAGAAAAAGATTATATCAAGAGCAAAGCACTTTAAAAGCCTAACCTACAGAGGCCATGGAATAAATATAAACACAGCAACCATCATATATAAATCAATCTGTAGACCACTTTTTGGAATATGGACACCCAGCTATGCTTAACTTACATAATAATAACCAGAAAATCACTAGAAGTAGCAGAAACAACATCCCTAAGAGCAATTCCAAGAATAAGACATTCGAGAAATATATTACATAACCCACCAAATATACTTCTCTATGACATAACCAAAATACAGTCAATCTTGCAACGTTTAAGATATCTAACTACAAATTTTATATCAAAACAGTACAATCTAGATATAATTCAAGATTTTTGCCTTAAACGAACAGAAGAAGAAAAAAGACAACAAACGCATAAACATCCTTTACAAACAATATATGAAGAATTGGAACAATTAATTTGACACCAAACATCTAGCTACAAAAATGCATAATGAATTTCTGTTTTTTTTAAATCTTATAAATTGTTTAAATTCACTTTTATTTCCCGTACATATATACATATATTAAACTGTTAAAAATTGTAGGCTGAAGGATCTCGGTCAATGGCCATTTGATATAATGTAATTTTTTTTTGCTTATGTCAATAAAAACATTTAAGTAAGTAAGTATATTTTTAAGTATATCAAAAATATTATTTAGGGTGACAGAAAAATAGTCATAATATCGTGATGATTTGAGCCCTAAATATTAATATCTAGAGGACCTTCTCTTTTATTTTTTTGCTCAAATTTTTGCTCCAAAGCTCCCCAACTACCAAAGAAAAAATATGTTTACATATATATTTACAGAATTAAATTGCCTACAAAAAACGTCATTTTGAAAATTTTTGCCCGACAAACCGTTTTCGAATTGTCAAGCTTCAAACACTGATATATTTTTTAGATTTACCTTTTTAATTTTGGAATTTTGTAACTAACAAAAAAATAAATATAAAAAAACAACATGAATTCTTAATGGTGGGGGAGCCCAGAGGGGACTTCGGAATTTACTACAGCGCGACATACATTCATGACTTATTCTGTTCTCACTTCTTAAGGCCAATAAACGACCCTTTGTCCCCTATTGTCGGCCGGCGCTTTAGCCAGGTGTTAACTGCTATAAAATTTGAACGGAACAGGGTGGAATTTACTTTTTTATAGGAAAAATAGAAACACATTGATAATCACATATTTTATTATTAATAGGAACAAAAACATTATTTATAAAATATACCTAGGGATACTATAATTTATTTTTTTAAACATTGTCATCACGTGACTAACTGACGACTTTCTAATAGCGTTTTTCGACATCGCTTTCGTTTATATTGTCGTTTAATGTTTATGGAGAATGACAAAGAAAGAATATAATTTATTTGTCGTTGATCATTGCGTCAAAAAGTCACGTGATGGCAATGTTTAAAAAATAAATTATACCTACTTAGTCATTTAAAAAAATATATAAATAAAAAGCTTTTAAAAATACAATATACAATATAAATGAAAGTATCTAAAAATATTACAACTTATAATTATTATTGGACCTATTCAATTAAATCAGTGTCACTATCACTATCATCCCCTAACTGCATAATTAACTCTTAACATTACTTGAAAGTGTGGTATATGATTGTTCAACTTTAATTACGTGATCTACACTGTTGCTCCAACTATTTACTGGTATTTTATCTATTTCCCTAGTGATAGTGCCTAATACAAAACTATTTAAAGTCGGTGAACGTGTTGTTACGTCTAACTTGCGATTTCAATTGATGCCAAATATGTTCTATAGGGTTAAAAATGCAGTGATATGGTGGAAGCCTTAAAACTGAATGTCCCATGCTATTTGCAAACTCATCATAAACATATTTTTCTCTATATTAAAACATTTTAATACTTCAAGTAATTGTTTTTTTGAATAATTTTCATGAAAATAAATATTATTGGCGTGCATAAATTCTTGAATAATTGCTTTGGTGTCGCTTGAACAAGGGTGTTTGTTTAATTGCCTACTATGATAGCTAGCGTTATCCATAACAATAACACTTTGAGGAGGAATATTGGGAATTAACTTATTTTTAAACCAGTCTTCAAATAAATGTGCAGTTGTGTCGTCATGGTAGTCAAGAGAAGAGTCTTTTATATTTTTTGCACTCAGTGATAAAGCATTTGGAACCCATCCGTCTTTTGATCCCGCATGTATAATTGTTATCCGCTTACCTCTGTTGGATGGTGCTTTTGTGTTACATTTACCACTTGAATCGTCCCAACCTTTTGATGGCGTGTCATGGGTATCGTACCACGTTTCGTCCAAGTAAATGATCGACCTTCCTTGACTTCTATACATATCTATTTTCGTAAGATATTCTAATCTCCATTTCCGAAGTCGTTGCGATTCCATCAGCACTTGTTTTTTGTCGATCTTCTTAAATTTGAATCCTAGTTTTTTCACAGCCTTCCACAATGTTGTTCTGCCACACTGTATGCCACTTTCGTCCATTTCTAGTCTCTTTCATTAAGGTGTCCAATGTTGGTGCATTTTGCTCTTCATATCATTTTATAGATTTTTCGTCGAATTAGGTCTTTAAGTGTATATTCCACTAATCTGACAATTTGAAAGTGACGTAAAGGAACATAGAGCTACGAAAACAAAACGTCAGATAGGCATTTTTGAACGTGGCTTTTTTAGGTTTAAAGAAAATAATTTAGGGATACCTAAAAATATATTATACGATTTCCACAAGCCGAAATAATAATAGTTTTTTTGACATATTTAAAAGTCTATAGCAGCTTGCTCCACCGATGAAAAGGTATACATTATATAACATTTTTATCTTCTTGTCATCTAAGCTTTGTAACCCAATGGGTCTTTATGACGCTTGAGTAAGTCCCCATTTAGCATCGTGGGCTTCCCTACTATAAAGGGCATTTATTGCTCTACAAAAAGGATCTCTTAATGTTTTTTAATAAAACGGTTTTTTACAATTTAGTGTAAAAAAATTAAATTACTGTTTTAATCATTGTTGAACCAACTTTTTACTTATTGCAATTAATTGTTATATTACTTCATCGGTAATCATAATTTAATCAATCTTATCGCTTAAAATATTTAAATTTCATAATATATTTTGGATCAATAGCTACTTATTATACAAACACGTAAATTTACTGTCTTAGAGTAAATAAATCTACGTTTGCTTTTAGGAACTTACCCTAGTAATTATTATTTTTATCTTCTGTAACCACCAAGAACCCAACATCATCAACATCAATTTTGGACACACTTTTCAATGGTTTTACGAAATATCTCAAAAACCTCAAGGAAAACAGTCCATGACTATTACGATTCATCTTGGAGCTACGAGCTTTTTTGATAATGCTTATTTTTACTACTTGCTTTAAGTCGTTTACCACTAAAGTTATAGAAAGACTTGGTGAGTTAATCTGTTGTTTTTTCTACGAAATATGGGCTTTATTTGTTGGAGAAATAGGTGTACCGTTGTAGTTAGGGCAATAAGCCAAACGCTTTTTTATTTTATTAGGGGATAAATGGAAATTTAAAAAAAAGTTAAACCACAGTTTTTAAACACGTCGTGGTACTCTGATCAGTTTGAGTACCTAATGGCATTAAAATGACCTGTATGCCTAATCAATACCACAGAAAACATCAAATTGTTTGTTAAATAATAACTCTAATTTATACTGTGGCGGTGATAGATATTCAATTAAATTTTTATATACGTCAACTTGACATCCAGAACAATGTAAACATATAATTAATGTATAACATGCAGATACCTTTTTTTATCTTTGGACAAACCACGAAGGGTAAAAGCCTAAATACTAACGTACCATGGGTGTCTTAAGCGAGATAAGAGGGAGTTTGTTGACACGGGACTTAAATACTTGAAGATTTGGGGGAAGGAAAGACCTCCGCGGGTAGCAAGTTCCACAATCTAGAAACTCTAGGGATAAGAGAACGAACAAAGTGGGAAGTTCGGGGCCTGTCCAGTTGGACCGTATAGGGATGCATATGCGCGGAACCACGAGTTCCTCTGTTGGGAACCATTAGTGGAGGAACTATACTAGACAATCCTTCAGAGGAGAAGCCATGGAAGTACCTATAAAAAGCAATAAATCCCGCACAACCCGACGATGGGCAAGAGAGGGAAGCCTTTCTGTAAGTGAAAGATCATTAATGAGAAGAATAGCTCTTCTTTGAATAGAATCAAGAATGCTTAGGGTTGTGGGAAACGCCATGCACCAGATATGAGAACAATATTCCAAGGGAGGTAGGATTTGGGACTTATATAAAGTGTATAAATTAGAAGGGGAGAAATACTTTTTGGCTCGAAAGAGAAATCCAAGCTTTTTAAGGCTGCCGTGGCTATAGATACAATGTGTTTATGCCAGTTAAGGTTACTTTCAAATGTGACGCCTACAAGATTGAAGGTGTCTTTGCTCTGTAAAACTTGGCCGCTCATAAATAGAGGATGAGTATTTGATAACTCTTTTCGCGACAAGGAACATGATTGTGTTTTGGATGCATTAAAATGGACGAGATTTTTAGCGCCCTAATCCAATATTAAATTAAGATCCTGCGAAAGAGATATCTGCATTGCTCTGCGTTTGTTTTCCAAGTCAGGTTTAGTGATGGGTTTAGGAACCTGAAAACTGGAGTGAAGGGTACTATCGTCGGCGAAACTATGAATGGAATTGGTTGTGGACGAGAGAAGGTCGTTGATGTGAAGACGGAACAATGTTGGCGAGAACTGAGCCCTGAGGGACTCCAGCATTTACTTGGTGAAAGCTTGAAGAATGGCCGTCCACAATAACTGATATACGTCGATCAGATAGATAACTAGAGAGCCAAGTACAGAGTGTAGTTGAAAGACCATAGGAGGAAAGTTTATTAAGAAGTGCGGCATGCCAGACCTGGCCAAAAGCTTTGGATATATCAAGAGCAACGATCTGGGACTCACCTAGAAACTCAAGAGACTTATTCCAGCAGTGTGATACGAATGAAAAAAGATCTGCTGTAGATCTTTTGTGGCGAAATCCATACTGCCTGTCATGCAAAATTTTGTGTTTTTCTAAGTACTTCAGAATTTGTGAATTAATTAATTTTTCCATTACTTTACAAAGAACTGAGAGAATTGAAATTGGTCTATAGTTAGATGGAAGAGATTTAGATCCTTTCTTTGGAATAGGTTGAACACGTGCAGCTTTCCAGCTCTCCGGAAAGACACCTGTGTCGTAAGAAATTCGAAAGAGCCGAGCTAAGATTGGTGCAAGTTCTGGAGCACATCTTTTAAAACGATTGCTGGTATGCCATCCAGCCCAGACGATTTCTTAGTGTTCAGAAAAGAAAGGTTACGCTTAATGTGTTTTACCTTAAAAATAATATCGGACATTTTATGAGAAACTGGGGTAACCGCTGGAATTGGATGATTTGCGGAAGGGTCAAGGGTACCTAATCCCTAAATTTTGGTATGTCCAATATCTCTCTATGTTAACCCAGTTGCCCAACGCTTTTATTTCTGCATGGCGGTATGCTTTTAGGCATTGAATTACTAACGACCAAACATATTCATTTTTTTGTAAAACTGTCAGAATTCATAATCATACTCGTATTGGATTTTTATTTAATATTTAACAAAGGAGAGTAAATTAATAAAGCAAAAATTCAAATGGGATATTGTAGAACAAATTTAAAAAAACGTCCTTCCAAAAATAGATACAAAATCCTTTTATTGAAACCTATCGAAAAATAAAATTGTAGCGATAAAGCTTAATTAAACAAGTGTTAATATTAGGTCTGTTTGTTTTCCATTTTAATTTATTTTGAAAGCTTTTAATTAACTTACGATGTATGTATGTAATAATAACTTTTTATCTGTTGCGCCCATATTTTTCATTTTGAGAAGCTAATAAGTAGAATATGTTTTATCTGGATTTTTTAATTTTGGTCAAATAGATTTAAACAGGACTGGACTTACGAGACTTTTACCAAAATGATGCATTAAACTTGGTTGCGAATTTTTTTAATCTACATTAGTCAGCATCCAACTCAGTAACCATGATAACCTTACATTTTTGATTTTCAAAGGACACTAAAGACACGAGAGAAATGCATGGGGAGCATTATTTATCAAAAATAATAATAATTTCTAAATTCTCAAATTGTTGACAGATTCGCTTTACTTAAAAATTTTCCATAGTTTGTCTACCAGAAAAACGTATAAGCTTAATTGTAAGGTAAATCAGGTTCTTTTGCAACAAAGTTAAAATACAGTATTTTGAAAAAAGCCCCGTAACTCCAGTCCTGTCTAAATCTATTTGACCAAAATTGGCAAGTCCAGAGAATACATATCTACCTATTAGCCCTTTAAAAATAAAAAAAATAGGCGCAACAGAAAAAAGTTATTATTAGTTAAAAAATGTGCAAGTTTAATTTGGCCCACCCTGTATATATGTATGTACGGGCAAAATTTTGCAACTCGACTTTGAAGCATTTATCTTTAACCGATTAAGCAAAAATTTGGTATACGCGTTTAGTTTAAAATGACAATACATGAATAGCTGGGTAATGTTATTCTAAATCCAACATGGCCGAACCTCCAAGATGGCGAACTAGATATTTTTAATGCACTGTTACAATATAGGGTATCAAATGAAAAGGCTTGCCAAGAGCCAGAGTCGGTGTCCCATTTTTCGGTCATGTTGTTGAGTGCCGGAGGTATACAGTTTGTTGTATTATTAGAACAACCGTTTACACAACAGTTTTTAATTATTATTAAATTGTAAATTATTTTACTTTAAATAAAAACATTTAGAATTACATCTTTCAGCAAATATCACTTTCAAAACAATGCAAAATGAAATGCGCAAATTCTAGATGCCACTGGATTGAACATCAGCTTTGATTTTACCCAGTCTTGCCAAATTTTCTCCGTGGAGTGCCCTTCCTTGCGTCCCCGACCTCAAACCGCCTAAAAGTTAAGGATGTGCTCGGCCTATTCCCAGTATAAATATAAACCAACCTTGGCCAAGAGCAACTCAAAAAATAATGTGATATCATTTAAAATCCATAATGGCGGAACACTCCAAGATGGCAAAATAGTGATTTTTAATGCACTTTCACAATATGGATATCAAAGGAAAGGGCTTGATAAAAGTAACTGAAAAAATAGAGTGACATCATTCTTAAATCCAACATGCCGGAACACCCAAGATGGCGAAGAAGTGACTTTTAATGCACTTCCACAATATGGGTATTTTATAAAAAATAACTTTTTTTCTTAAAATATAAAAAAACATTTTTTTATGGTGCAATCTTAAGTAGACACACTGTATCGCTATTATTATATTACTATATGTGTAATATAAATCGAAAATTTTATTTTACGCCTGATAAAATATTTAATATACTATTTTTGTTGTGTTTGTTTGTCTTTAAAAGTGTCCAAAATCATTTGATATATCATGAAAATACCCAGAATTACTTTTCACCATAAAATATATTGACATGAAAGTATTCCAGAAAAACGAAACAAAAAACAGTTCTCTTATTTTTGTCAACAAAACAAAGACATTTGGAAATGGTAAAATGTCCGTAAGGAAGGAAATATGTCGCAAAAAATGAACAAAGGTTTTTACTTATTTGATTTTTGTTTTTGTCATATCGTATTTTCCGTCTACTTATTTATTTAAAGTAACATTATTTACTAATATTTGGTTTAAGCTACATTTACTAGAAATATACAGGGGTGTTCATTTAAAAACTTTCCACTCAAGTTATCTTCGAAACGAGACAGATTTGAGAAAATCGCCGAAACACGTCAAGATATTTATTGAGGGGGAACGTTTTTTACAAAAGATTGGACGGCGCCCCTTTAACCCCTTAACCACCAGGACCACCACCCCAAAATTCTTAAATAAGAAGGCGGGTCGAGTGATACATCATTTTAAAGCTCCTGACGAGTACTTTATAACCCTAGAATATGAAGTCAATATCTACCTATTACAAAATGGCGGTACTTTAAAAATTACCTAAATACCTGATTTGATGGTCATATTTCCAGAAACTAATAAAGTTAGATGTACTTAATGTGGTCTCGTTTCGAAGATAACTTGAGTGGAAAGTTTTTAAATGAACACCCTGTATGTAACAAATGCATAAAGTAAAACGTAAAGCCGCCAGGCGGGGTGCGGCCATCCACGAATAAAACAAAATTATAGTTAAAAAAAATACGCTTTTAAAGCACATAAAACTAAAAGTTTAAAACTATTTTTAAAATAATTTTGAAATTCTAAAATAATAATAAACGTATAATATTAATATTATTGTAAAAGAGTATGCGCTCTATGCCACTATTTTTCGTATATTGAATGCTCGACGCTTTTTTACAATAATACTAGTATTTTTCGTTTAATATTACTAGGATTATTTTATAAATGTTCTTATACTTTAAAGTTCAATGTGCTTTATAAGCGTATTTTAGTTTTTTTATTTTAATTATAATTTTTATTGCTCTTTAGTTTGATATACTATAAAAGCGTGTTTTTTATTTTTTTTTATGTTTTACCATCTTTTATTGATCTGTAATACCTTAGAAACGGAATATCTTATGGTAGCAATAATACCTGCTATCACACCTAGGGCATTATAAGCGGGCATTATGATAATGCCCGCTTATAATGCCCTAATGCGCTAATATGGAAATTTTATTGCTTATCCAATTTTATTTCTCTCACAATAAAGATCAAGTTTATACAAACATATGTATTAAAATAAAATCAATAACTTACCAGTTCCTGAAAATATGCCATTAAAACGGTTTCGGTTATTTGAAGAATTGCGTTCGCATCTTCCAAATACCAATATGCCATACTCCCGATCATACTGTTGCCTTGATTTAACTGGCAAAAGATTTTCGGTCGCTTCTATGGCCTTTTCTCTTATATTTTGTGGAATTTCTTCCATTTTGAGCAAATCGTTAAATAAAAAATGCCAACTGACTAACTGATAGAAACATTAACAGTCAAACTTAACACCAGTCATTATCTACTTACGTATACAGGTACAGGTACAACTTATTTTATATTGCGAATAAATAATGTAATTAGTCATTGAAAAACTCTTTTTGTAGGTAAAACATAAAGCATTAGTATGCAACCACGGGCTTTACTGGACTATAATGCCCATCAGGTCGAAATCTCGATTTTCGACCTTCAGGGCATTATATTCCTGAGTAACGCCATTGATACATAAATAGCTATTAAAATGTTGGGTTACTAGTGTAACCTCGAGACATTTGACATTGACAGGCTAGATTAAAGCGTTGCTTCCAGATTCATATGGCGGTCTGAATATTCGTGATAGACTCGTTAAAAACAACACCCCTAAAATAGTATATTACATAACAAAGTGTTGAAAGTGATATATTTCACACGAGCGGGAATGTTATCTCACGAGGCGATAGCCGAGTTCGATAATACTCACAAGTGTAAAAGTCACTTTTGGCAATGAGTCATACGTACAATATCTTTCCTACGACCAAAAAGTATTTATATACAAAAATCCTAAGTTAGTTTTTATATCACTAATTTAAACACAGACAAGATAATCTTACAAAAGCTTAAACGTAAATCAATGTCAATCCCATAAAATCCGACTAAAGAAATTACCTTAATAGTATGTATAAGACGCATGTAAGTATTTGGTATTTTTATTTTAGTTTCCTTACAAAAGTGTATGCACTATAATTTATTTAATTAAGTTTTTCAAATTGCGTAAAACCACTTTATCAATAAACAAAACTAACAGTTCCAAATGGATGAAATTATAAATTTCAAACTCTAATTTAATGGAAATTTCATTTTAATTTTACCAGATATTAGCCCTTTTTCCAACAAGGTATAATTTATTTTGAAAAAAAAAAATCGTCTGGCATTTTGTGATTAGGTTAAAATTTAACAAATCGAGATCCCACTTTGGCATTCGAAACTTTAGACACTTCCATTGTTTAATGGGTTGCCTCTTATTAATAAAAGCATTTGCTATAAAATAATGTATATAAATATACTAATAAACCCTTAAACATAAAATTAAAATCAATATAATTTGAAAAAAAGAAAATGTGTGTTAGCACTGGTAAGTCAAAACCTTTAGCTTGTTAAAAATATACTGCAAATATCTTTTTTAACGGAAATTAAGTATCCGATAAATCCCCCACAGCCCGACACGATGGGCAAGAGAAGGAAGCCTTTCTGTAAGTGAAGGATTATTAATGAGACGAATAGCTATTCTTTGAATAGAATCAAGAATGCTTAGGGTTGTGGGGACGCCATGCCCCAGATATGGGAACAATATTCCAAGGGAGGTCGGATTTGGGACACATATAAAGTGTATAAATTAGAAGTGGAAAAATATTTTTTCAAAAGAGAAATCCAAGCTTAGTTGCCGTGGCTAGATACAATGTGTTTATGCCAGTTAAGGTTACTTTCAAAATGTGACGCCCACACAAGATTGAAAGGTGTCTTTGCTCTGCAAAACTTAAAGGCCGCTCTTAAGTAGAGGATGAGTATTTGATGACTCTTTTCGCGACAAGGAACATGTTATGTGTTTTGGATGCATTAAAATGGACGAATTTTGGCGCTGATCAATATTAAATTAAGATCCTGCGAAAGAGATATCTGCATCGCTCTGCGTTTGTTTTCCAAGTCAGGTTTAGTGATGGGTTTAGGAACCTGAAAACTGGCGATGTAGAGGGTACTATCGTCGGCGAAACTGTATGAATGGAATTGGTTGTGGACGAGGAAGAGAAGGTCGTTGATGTGAAGAAGAAACAATGTTGGGTGCCAGAACTGAGCCCACAGGGACTCCAGCATTTACTTGGTGAAAGCTTGAAGAATGGCCGTCCACAAACTAATATACGTCGATCAGATAGATAACTAGAGAGCCAACTACAGAGTTTAGTTGAAAGACCATGGAGGGAAGTTTATTAAAAAGTGCGGCATGCCAGACCTGGTCAAAAGCTTTGGATATATCAAGAGCAACTTTATTAGCTTGGGTTGTAACTATCTACCTATCTATCTATGTAACGGAATCTTTGAGCCTAATTTTTACCAACTTCCAGCGATTCAATTTCTTTGAAACTTTGCACACGTATCAAGGACCGATGACAATGCAATAATTTAAAAACAGTATCCCGTTATCCTGATTAGGACCGCCAGGATAAATAAGTGTCCTCAATACTACTCTTGACAAAATGGCGAAGGAATTTTTAGTGAATAAACTGGAGCATTTATTTTTAAAAACTAATTGATATATCGAACTTAAAAATGAAAAATAAATAATAGTTTAAAAAACTAAAAAAACACGCTTTTATATGCAACCGAACTAAAAATTAGAAAATAATTTTTCATTACAAAGAGTTTGTCACTTCAGAGTAAAAGCGTGGGGTGCATTTTACTATTTTTTCATAACTTTTCCCTCATAGATATTGGCAAATAGAATAATTATAACTCTACAGTCCTTTTGAAAGTAATAGTGGATCATTTAATGGAGATTAAGTCCAATACAAATGGTTTATTCTCGAAAAGTCTGTATTGGTGAGTATCCAATGCACTAACGCCAAAACTTGACATTAAAGGTACTATTTTACCACACTTAAAACGCCGTCACCGACACCACTTAAAAATAATATCCAGCGTTGTCCATTATTTAAATATATCCACTATTTAAATATATGCCAATGCAACCCAAAAGGCCTCTAATTTGGCTTGTGTCCAAAAAAATAACATTAAAAACAACTATTAAGATAAGATTTCTGCAGGAGCCACATATTAGCACTCGGTTGAAATTGTTTTGAGTGTAATGAAAAATAAAATCTGAACAAGACGCCAGACGGAGAACTGGGCCAATGGTTGCGTCTCAAAAATGTAGTTAAATAGGTTTACCCAAAATGTGGTAAACGGTTTACCACCTAAAAACTTATTGATAAACTTGTTAAATAACTGAAAAAATATAAAAATGAGATGTCTGAGTGGACACTTCAGAGTATGAACATTACTTTTGAAAAAATTAACTGGTAAAGATACACCTATTAGGTATCTTAACCAGATAAAAGAATAGTGAAAAATGTTTAGCCATATAATAAAGTATTCTTATGCTATTATTTGTTGTCTGGAGGAGATTGAAATTTAAACAAAATATTATTTGGCTTTTCTCCAGAATAAAATTAAGTAAGTTATTTTACCATTTTATGAAAATTAAAGCTTTATATACATTATGTAGAACTATCTTGCTCTGATACACAATATAATAAAAGTTATTATTACTTTAAAATGAAATAAAATAATAAAATATTTAATATTAAGTTACTTACAATACAAAGGTTTCAATCTATAAACAAAGGTTCATTAGCACTCGGTTAAAATTATTTTAATCTAATAAAATAAAATCTTAACAAGACGCCAGACGAGAACTGGGCCAATGGTTGCGTCTCAAAAATGTGGTAAATAGTTTACCAAAAATGTGGTAAACAGTTTACCTAAAAACTGTAGTTGATAAACTTGTTAGAAAACTGAAAAATATATAAAAATGAAATGTCTGATGGACACTTTAGAGTTTGACCATTTCTTTGAAAATTAACTGGTAAAAGATACACCTATTAGGTATCTTAACCAGATTAAAAGAATAGTTAAAAATGTTTAGCCGTATTATAAAGTATTTTATGCTTTATTTGTTTTCTGGAAGATTAACAGTTAAACAAAATATTAGTATTGGCTTTTCTCCAAAATAAATATTAAAAAGTTTATTATAACATTTTATGAAAATTAAAACATTTATATACATTATGTAAGAACTATTCTGCTCTGTACACACAATATAATAAAGTTATGATTACTTTAAAAAAATGAAATATTTATGATTAATTAATTAATATATATTAAGTTACTTACGATACAAAGGTTTCAATCTATAAACAAAGGTTTATTAGCACTCGGTTGAAATTATTTTAATCCAATAAAATAAAATCTTAACAAGACGCCAGACGAGAACTGGGCCAATGGTTGCGTCTCAAAAATGTGGTAAATAGTTTACCAAAAATGTGGTAAACAGTTTACCTAAAAACTTATTGATAAACTTGTTAGAAAACTAAAAAATATTTTAATTAAAATGAAATGTCTGATGGACACTTTAGAGTTTGACATTACTTTTGGAAAAATTAACTGGTAAAAGATACATGAGTTGGGTATCTTAACCAGATAAAAAGCATAGTAAAAATGTTTAGCCATATAATAACGTATTTTATGCTTTAATTGTTTTCTGGGAGAATAAATTTAAACGAAATATTATTTTTAATAATTATTATCATTCCTTTGAAACTAAAAGGTATACCGAGTATTTCTCACAGGTGGTTCTCCATAATTTTTTATCTTTTACATAATTGTAGAATGTTTTTTATTCACTTGTTTTCTATTACTTCCAGTTTAACGAAAATTACTGCTACTTTTAAATTTTAAATGGCACCACTAGTATATTTTATATTTTTTCTATAGGAATATGACATTCTGAATACAATGACATCTCACATGTCATTTTTTGACACTTCTGCTGTCAAAAATTATTATTTTTAATTCCATTCTAGAGTGGCATCATTAAGCTAAAACGAATAATTTAAAGTAAAATAGCCATCAAAAAATAAAATTAATCGTCTCTTGTTTGTTACAACTTCTCAGGGTGAAGTTAAAGTTAACAAAATCTATTTGTGGTCATAACTCCTTAGCTCGTTAGCATATCCTAAACGAGCATTTTATTCCAAATAATCTGGTACCACATGGGCGGAATTTTGAGTTGGCCTTTTTACAAAGCACACAATAAATTTATAATGTTGTCATAAATCAATATTATCATTTAGTATAATGGTTAGTTTAGAATCATTTTATTACATGCTTTTGGAAACAAACCTTTCCTGAAATACCTCCTATGTGGTACCAAGATATTCGAAATAAAATGATTATCTTTTTAGGATATGCTAACGAGCTACCCTCGTTTCATATAAAAAAACGAGTTATGACCATAAATAGGATTTTGCGAACTTTGACTCCGCCCTGGAGAAGTCGTAAAAACAAAAAGACGATAAATTTCATTTTTTCATAGCAACTTGACTTAAAGTTAACTGTTTTAGCCTAATCATAGCACTCTGGATTGAATTTTAAAACAATAAATTTTTTACAGTCAAAATGTCAAAAAATGACAGGTAACATTTTGGTTGCAAATGTGGGATATCTCAGTAATTATTAAAAATAGAACTCAGATTTTCAGCGAACCTAAGCTACTTTTTGTGAAACGAAAGATGTCACAAACAAAACCGTCGTAGCACTCTTAGTTTCTGAGTGTGTAATGTGATTTTAAATAATTGCATTTTTCTTTTTTAAAACAAATTTATTGGTAAAAGTAAATCGTGGCTAACTTGATTCGCTTTGGGAGATACAGAGTGTTTTTTAAATTCCGTCAATTTGACCAGACACTTGTAACTCGCTTAATATTAGCGATAGAAAAAAATTAGTCAATAAAAAGGTTTGAGGATTTTTACGTAAAATTCAGTGGCGTACCTTTATTTTTTCTATTGACTTTTATTTTAAAGTTATAACACAGGGTTGGGTTTTTAAAATGAAAAACCCCGTATATTTATCACCAATTGAAAAGTCTTCTTAAAAGCTGTAAAAAATACAACACTTGATACATAAAATTTGTCATAGTTTCGGAAATATAGCCATCGTAAGGAATGCTATTATAAATGGCATTTTAAAAATAAAACACCCTGTATATTTTATACCCATTAAAAAGGCATTTTAAAGACCTTTAAGAATTTACCAAGTTTAGAATGATTTTCTCCAACAGTTTCGAAATATGAGCTTCCAAATCTAAATGCGTATATCTACTATTTTTTAGATTTATATTGTGACGTGTAATTTGGATACATACAGGGTCACTTTACGTCACTGGGACTAATGTACCATATGAAACTATCTTCTTGGGACAATGAGACCGGTAGAGCATCAAAACTAACTTGGCATTTTTAACTAAACTACGGGAACTAACTTAACTTCGGAATTTTGTACGGGCATACCCCCACTAGGTAGCTCGTACGAGGCTTAACTAAAACTTTAACTTTATACTTGACTTCACTATTACCTACTTCTTATCTAATCTTTTTAAATTATTTCTTCCTTTACATATTAAATTTTCCAGATATTTGTTTTGCATTTCTACGCGACCCAGTTTGTTTATTGTTTTTATTTTATTATTATAAGAGTAACCTTGAAAATTGTTTAATTTATACTTTAAAAACCTTGACACCTCACGTATATCATTATTTAGCAAAATTCCCAATGTTAAGTAACCTAATTAAAATGTATACTTATTTTAAAATTCCCAAAAATATATATTTTTAAAATTCCCAAAATGTATACTTTTTATACTAGGTGTTCACAATATGGTCATAAAGAATACATACATTAAATGTGTTATTTTTATAGATTTTAGGTAGACGTTTTAACTGATGATAGAATATACAGGGTGTTCCATTAAAAATAAACTAACCTTGTGTTATAACTTAAAAATAAAAGTCAATTGAACAAATTTACTCCTATTACTACGTAAAAATTCCTTAAACTTTTCTATTTACATTTTTTCTATCTTTACTATCAAGCAAGTTACAAGTGCCTGGCCAAATTGACAAAATTTGAAAAACACTCTGTATCTTTGAAACGAATCAAGTTAGCCATAGATACTTTTACGGCTTCTGCTCCGACGACTTATCCAGTATAGTCCCTCCTCTTGCAGCTCCCAACAGAGAAACTCGTGGTGCCGCGCATATGCATCCCTATACAGTTCAATTGTACAGGCCCCGAACTTCCCATTTCGTTCGTTCTTTTATCCCTAGAGTTTCTAGACTGTGGAACCTGCTGTCAGCGCAGGTCTTTCCTTCCCCCCAAATCTTCAAGTTTTTAAGTCCCGTGTTAACAAACTTCCTCTTACCCTGCTTAAGACACCCACGGTATGTTAGTATTTAGGCTTTCAGCCTTCGTGGATTGTCCAAAGAAAAAAATCCTTTCAACACTGAATTTGTTTCAAAATTCACAATCGAGATTGCGCAATCAAATTTATTCTATCTCTTAGTTTTCGCTATACCCTGCAAAGTCAATGAAAAGCGTCACTCTGTACAATAAAGTGGCGTAGTCAGATTTTTCAAATAATATTGTGTTTGAAATATTAACCAATGTTGGGTTTTTAAATAAGCATCCTGTATATTTGTCAAAAAAATCTTTTACAACCTTTAAAATATGTACTGCTTTACGTTTATTTTTATAAACATCGACAAAATTCCCATTTTTCATATTTCATATTTCAAATTTGACACTAGGCTATGCTAAGCAAATCAGTTACCATATTTTTAATTGATTGATTACTGTTGTGATGCTTACATCACGAGTTTTAAAAATGGATTTTAATAATAAACTAAGAATTGCAAAACTTGCAATCAACTTTAAAATGAGGTGCTTTTACTGATAAGGAAATATTATGAATTATTACAAATGCTTTTTGAGAACCTAAAACTTGTTATATGTTATTATACATTTTACACCCCTTAACACATTATTATTTTTATTACTGCACCAAAGAAATAAACTAAAATGTCAGCTTGTTTCGGTTAAATTCAGGTAGTAATTTCTAATGTAGTAATCCGATGATTATTATCTCATATGATATACAGAATTACGACAATAGGTAATGATTTTTTTAAATTGGAATACCCTGAATATTATATCACCACCAAAAAAATCTTTTAAAATGCTTTAAAAAATACTACATTTGATGTGTCTATCTCAATTAGTTTCGGGAAATATGACCATCCAAATCTGAAAAATAATTTTTAAATTATTCTTAGAAGCGTAATAGAGATACATCTTCTCAACTTTTTTATTTTTTAACGTATATAAAATAAATTAAAAACACTATGTTTTGTTGGGTAGATTCTGTAGAATCCATATCTTTCATCAGAATGCTCTTTATCTTTTAGGATATACAGTGTAGGACAAAACATATTAAATTTTTAAAATGGAAAACCTTGTAAATTATAAAAAAATCTTGTATCTGTCCTTACACTCCAGAAGTAACAAAAAGTAGGAAGGCAATTGTAAGTACAAAAACTGATAAAGAAAAAGGTAAAAAATCTTTGACAAAAGTAGCGAGACTTCGCGAGACCTATTTATGTATCAAAGGGCGTTACTAGGACTATAATGCCCTGAAGGTCGAAAATCCGAGGGCCTCTGGCCCGAGGGCTGAATTTCGACCTGATGGGCATTATGGTCCAGTAAAGCCACGTGGTGCATACTAATGCTTTATGTTTTACCCAAAAAGAGTTTTTCAATGACTAATTACATTATTTATTCGCAATATAAAAAATAAGTTGCACCTGTACCTGTATACGTAAGTAGATAATGACTGGTGTTAAGTTTGACTTTGATGTTTCTATCAGTTAGTCAGTTGGCATTTTTTATTTAACGATTTGCTCAAAATGGAAGAAATTCCACAAAATATAAGAGAAAGGCCATAAAAGCGACCGAAAATCTTTTGCCAGTTAAATCAAGGCAACAGTATGATCAGGAGTATGGCATATTTGGTATTTGGAAAGATGCAGAACGCAATTCTTCAAATAACCGAAACCGTTTTAATGGCATATTTTCAGGAACTGGTAAGTTATTGATTTTATTTTAATACATATGTTTGTATAAACTTGATCTTTATTGTGAGAGAAATAAAATTGGATAAGCAATAAAATTTCCATATTAGCGCATTAGGGCATTATAAGCGGGCATTATCATAATGCCCGCTTATAATGCCTAGGTGTGATAGCAGGTATTATTGCTACCATAACATATTCCGTTTCTAAGGTATTACAGATCAATAATGAATAAAATCCTTAAAAGTTTATTTAACATTTAAGAAATAACTCAAAACCTTTATAGCATTATTGAAGAACAATTCTTGCTCTTCGTAATATAATAAAAGTTATTATTGCTTAAAGAAAAGAAATAAAATAATGAAATATTCAATATTAAGTTACTTACAATACAAAGTTTCAACTCATAAACAAAGGTTCATTGGCACTGGTTGAAATCATCTTATGCAATAAATAAAATCTTAACAAGACGCCAGACGAGAACTAGGCCAATGGTTGCGTCTCAAAAATGTGGTAAATAGCTTACCAATAATGTGGTAAACAGTTTACCTAAAAACTTATAAACTTGTTAGAAAAACTGAAAAAAGTTAAAAATGAAATGTCTGATGGACATTTTAGAGTTTGACATTACTTTTGAAAAATTAACTGGTAAAAGATACACCTATTAGGTATCTTAACCAGATAAAAAGAATAGTAAAAATGTTTAGCCATATAATAAAGTATTTTATGTTTTATTTGTTTTCTGGGATTAAATTTAAACAAAATATTATTTGGCTTTTTCTCCAGAATAAAATTTAAAAGTTTATTTAACATTTTAAGAAAATTAAAACTTTTTATACATTATGTAAGAACAATTCTGCTCCTACAATAATATAATAAAAGCTATTATTGCTTAAAAGAAATAAAATAATGAAATATTCAATATTAAGTCACTACAATATAACAAAGCTTTCTAATCTATAAGGCAAAGACTGGTTGGCACTCGGCTTTGAACTATTGCAATGCAGTCAGGCAAAATCCTAACAAGACGCCAGACGAGAACTGGGGCCGATCGGTTGCAGTCTCAAAAAATGTGGGCAAATAGTTTACCAAAAATGCGGCATGACAGCCATGACGAAAACTTATAAACTTGTTGGAAAACTGAAAAGGGATCAAAAATGAAATGTCTCGATGCAGACATTTTAGAGTTTGACATTACTTCTTGAAAAATTAACTGGTAAAAGATACACCTATTAGGTATCTTAACCAGATGTTGAAGAATAGGTGAAAATGTTGAGCCATATGCTAAGGCATTCTATGTATTATTATGTTTTCTGGGAGATTGTATTTACTCTGGGAGATTAAATTTGGCTTCTTACTGGGTTTATAAGTTTTTAGGGTAAACTGTTTACTGCAGATTTTTGGTAAACTATTTACCACATTTCTTTGAGACGCAAACATTGGCCCAGCTCCTCGTCTGGCGTCTTGTTAAGATTTTTAGCCTTGATGCATAAAAATGATTTCAACCGAGTGCCAATGAACCTTTGTTGTTGTATTGTAAGTAAACTCCAATATTTAAATATTTCATTATTTTATTTCTTTTAAAGTAAAATCTAAAATTTTTCCATGTATATACACTATTTTTCTGTGATGGGAAAAAACGACAACTTATGATTTAAAAAAGAAACAATAATAATGTCAGAAAATTCATCATTTTAAATTTAAAGTTTAAAACCTGTCGACTGGTATATTTAAAAACACAATTAGACCTTGCATTACTATGGAAACCCTTAAGGAAATAATTTAGTATCTGACAATGGAATTTTTGTAATTTGACGGATTGAAACTAAAGATTGTAATTAGAAGTTACCGTCTGGTAGTTATCTGAAATATTATAAAGTTAGAAAATATCTGACTGGACTCCTAATATGGGGGAAGTATAAGTTCTGGAATAAATGACATAATTTAAAATTATATATTTACCTTGTACCTTCGTGTATGTATGTCCGGAAAAAAAAGTACTCACTTTTTTCCATGGAAAAAAATAATTTTATGAAAAGTCACATTTTTAATACTTGTTAACAGAGATACAATATCAATTATTTTTCCGTGCACGGTTTTTTAAACAGACAGCAAGCATGGTAATTTTGTGGTGAGGTTGCATATTTTTTGAGACGCGACCATAGGCTTAGTTCTCATTCTGGCAGTCTCGTTAAGATTTTATTTTGTTGGATTATGCTAAAATAATTTCGACCGGTTTATTTAACCACCTATTCTGAAGAAAAGCCAAATACTATTCTGTTTAAGCCCCTGTTTCCAATTTATAAAGTCATAGAAAAATATATGTATTATATGCAAAAAATGCATAAAAGATTTTTTTACTCGTGGAACTTTTGCGCTTCCTGACTATTTTGGATGTCCGACTCCTAATTCGTGAAAGAAAATATTACTTTTTGCACTTGTAACATAAATAACTTCTAATGAAACATTTTTGTTACATCAGGAAAAACCATCATAACTCAAAAATATTTCCGCATTAACTACCAGTCGTCAATGTTATTTATGTGACAGGTCTAACGATCATATCACATCGAAATCGTCGTCTATTTTACACTTGTTGCCTTTGATTATATTTGCTAATAATCCGAGATCCCCTGGTTAATTAAATAAGCTAAGCAACCTTCGGCTGATTAAATTATCAAAGGGAATTAAACGGTTTTGTTTAATATTCCAGTAATAACTTGAAACACGAAACTTGTTATACGGGGTCCAGAGCACCGTCAAAACGACTTCTTCCTCTGGGGTCATTTAAAAAGCATGATATACAAGGATAAAAATTACTTTAATCTAGATGAGCTAGGAAAATGCATATTTCGGCAGAATGCGACAAAATTTGAATTTACCAGTTAGCCAATGTAAGAAGACAACGGTATGAACGTCTGGGTTGCGTCTGGCAGATCAATGGAGGAATATTTGAAAATTTTCTTTAAATCTTAAGTTTATTTCCCAACATATTAGTGTATTGTAACCATATTATTAATTTATTGAAGCATGTAAATATTATAAATGTCATAAGTTCTTGAAATTTGTTACTCTAGTTTAGTTTAACTTAACTTAATTCGTTTGTATAAATACAACTTTAATCTTTTCACTGTACGATTTTTGATAATAATAAAGCACTAAATTTCTAAAATGACAACGTTATGTCACGCTAACTGGTATTTTTATTGTTGTTCATAAATATGAGGCGATAATAATGTAACAATTTTTAAAAATATATTAAAGCATCTAACTAGCAAACGGGTTAACCGAAAATCTAAAGTTTTTACCATGTGACGTAGATTTGCATGCTCTTCAATAAACTTCAATAGAATTTTTCTCTTAAAATAATTAGGGGAGCCAATAATTGGTTTATTTAACCACCTATTCTGAAGAAAAGCCAAATACTATTCTGTTTAAACCCTGTTTAATTTATAAAGTCATAGAAAAAATATGTATTATATGCAAAAAATGCATAAAGATTTTTTTACTCGTGGAACTTTTGCGCTTCCTGACTATTTTGGATGTCCGACTCCTAATTCGTGAAAGAAAATATTACTTTTTGCACTTGTAACATAAATAACTTCTAATGAAACATTTTTGTTACATCAGGAAAAACCATCATAACTCAAAAATATTTCCGCATTAACTACCAGTCGTCAATGTTATTTATGTGACAGGTCTAACGATCATATCACATCGAAATCGTCGTCTATTTTACACTTGTTGCCTTTGATTATATTTGCTAATAATCCGAGATCCCCTGGTTAATTAAATAAGCTAAGCAACCTTCGGCTGATTAAATTATCAAAGGGAATTAAACGGTTTTGTTTAATATTCCGGTAATAACTTGGTAACACGAAACTTGTTATACAGGGTCTGTTGCGAAAACTCTCTATTTTCTTACAAAGTTGCAAATTATTCAAATTTACTTCCTTAAAAACCTCAAATAATCTTTTACTGACTTCTAAGAATATTCATCTATTTTTAAATTCTTTGTTTATTTAACCCCGGTTCATGTCTCCTTTCGGCGAAATACCGCTATCAGAAATAAGCATTTGAAGATCTCCGCCGGGCTTCTCCCGCTTTATCACAAACGCGGCCGCGCTTTTGGCGGCTTGCGCCACAGCGATATCGGCATGCTTTGTCGGGCTTTGACTAGTTCCGAGAATAACGTTTAATAATTTCACCCTAGATATTGGTTCTTTAGTTGACCAATAGGATTTCTAAATTATGGAAGCCATATTTGTTTTAATTTGTTTCTATATTTTTATTGGTTTAACCATTTTCTTTTCTTTGGACCCATCCTCTATTTCAGTTTCTCTCCCCCAAAACTCATATTTCCAAATTCAGTGTCTACTGGAGACCTCTAACGTAACATCGTTATATGTTCCCCCAAGTGTGTCTACCCGGAGACCGCTTAAGTAGTAACAAAAGGTTACATCTCGCGCTCAAGTTGAAGAAAAAGAACGCCAGGGTTCTTTTTCACCCCCAAAGAGTAGATTAAGACTTTACTCTGTGTAACAAGTAGGTTACTTTTTCCTGGTTAAATTTACGAGAACGTAAGGGTTTCTCTTAAATTTTCACCCCCAAAAGTGTATTGGGGCTCCCCAAGTAACATAAGGTTACAAAGATTACGTAATAGACTTGTCAAAAGGACAACAACTTTTTTTTTTCCGAAAAAAAAGCACTTTTTATAAAGATAATATTTGACTTCTGAAATATTTTTTATAAAAACTTACAGTTTCCTTATATCTTATATAAGAAAAGCTTTCTTTAATTTATAATCTCTTTTAATTTTTTAAACGGATTAATTTAAAAATTAAAAACTAAGAACTAGAATTTAAAGTTATTGCATAAATGATTTTATTTTAAAACGAAATGATGTATGAAAATTCCTAGATATGTCATGCTGTACTAGGTGCAAAGCACTGAATAAAGGAGGTTCTTGACGACATCATTTCAAAGCTTTTTGACGAGTACCTTATAACCTTAGAACATAAAGCAACACCTTAACCTAATAAAAATGGCGGCATTTGCAAAATTAGCAAATAGCCTGATTTCATGGCTATAACTCCAAAAGCTAATAAGGTTAGATGTCTAAATGTGGCATTTTTTCTAGGTCTTTTAGGATCTTTTAAAAGTGATGTAATATACAAGGTATTTTTAAAATACATATACTTTCTTTCCTACCCTGCATATTATTACTAGTATTACCATTAAAAAGATCTTTAAAAGAGCTTTAAGAAAATACCACATTAGATACAGCTAACTTTATAAGGTCTCGAAATATGGCCATGCAAATCAGGTATTAAGGTAATTTTTAAACTGCCGCCATTTTGTATTGGGTAAAGGTATTGACCTTATATTCTAGAGGTGTATAAAGTATTAATCAGGAGCTTTAAAATAATGTGCCACAAGAACCCCTTTCAATTTAACTTTTTTTTGCAAGATGGCGCCCAGACTCTGTTTCTTGTCTCCTCTTGCGGGAGTCGACACAACCTTGAGCTAAAATCTAGTTCTGAGTTTTTTCCTTTATTCAATGACTAATAATAAAGAACTTTTTAATTAAAAACGATATTTTTATTTTTGTCAGAAAACTCCATTAGTATTAAAAATATTAAAATAATTAGCAAAATGTAGTTACCATAAATAAATTTTGTTTTGATTTTCTTAAAAACGCGGCTTTCCCAAAAATATTTATTAGAAAATATGTGTCATACTATATTATATTGTGTTGCAAAAATAATTTTTGCAAGGAAATGTGTATTATATGTTAGCATATTATGGTAATGAATAATTTTTTTCTTTTAGTAATTCTGGTTAAAAGCCTCCTCTCGGATCCTTTTTAAACCATTTTAGTGCACCATGGCATTTGTTTGTTATTTGTCAATATTTTGATATATATATAGGACTATTATAGTACCTTTTGGAGTTTTTAAAGACATTTAATAAACAAACGACAACCCAACAGAATATATTCTATTCAGCCCTTGCCATCTCCTACAATACCCAGGCTGACACGTCCCTTTATGTAACATTACTTTAAAAAGCAATCAAATATCACAAATATTAATTTATTATTAATATATATTTTAAACCATAAATACAAAAGGTGTTTGTTTTTTACATTTTTTACTATTAGAAATAAAAAACTAGTTAATATTAACATGGATCCGAAAATTCCTCGTTCTTAAGATAAACTTATGAAAAAAATATTTTTTTTGTTAATATATTTTAAATATCCTTTTAACTAATTTTGTTTTAAATGGCAATGTTATTTATGACATAAAAAGGGTAATTTATCACTAATCCAATCAGACTTAATAAGTCAAGTGATGACTAAAGCGGCAACTTAAGGAATATTTTTACCAAAAAAACGGCACGCCCTCTGACTGTGTAAATGCATGTAAAATTTTTGTTCCTTCTTTAGACTAAACAAAATAAAAATACAGGTTTTATATTTTATTGTTTTTTTCCAATCTTGTTTAGTTTAAAGGAAAATAAAAGAAAATGCACTTCAATGGCATATTTTAGACTGGGACCTGGAGCTTTTTCTTAAAAGAAAATAGGTATTATATTTTTTTATTGGCATTTATGTAACAACAACAATGGTTACTTATTCAAATAAAAGTCATCCCAGTAAAGACTTTTCGATAAAAGTCCTCAATAACAGCTTTGATTTTAATATTTTAGTATTTCTTTTTTTTTACTTTTTGTTTTGTAGATTGTTTAAAATTACAATCCTCCTCAAAGGCAAAAAAATTCATTATTTGGGTTGTTTAAACATAGATTCATACAGAGGGTATGATTTTGAAACTTTCTCCACTCAAGTTACCTTCGAAACGAGACAGATTTGAGGAAAATCGCCGAAACACGCTAAGATATTTAGCTGAGTGAAGCTGAACGTTTTCATAAAGTGGACGGCGCCCTTTACTCTAGTAAGCCACCAGTAATTCTGGGTCGAGCAGGCGTGTCGAATAGATACATCATTTTGTAAAAGCCCTGGACGAGTGTTTTATAACCCTAGAATATGAAGTCATTATCCTTCTGACCTATGGTACTTTATGGCGCGTACTTTAAAAATTGCCTGAAACACCTGAGATTTGGAAGACCTTACATGTCACCAATAAAGTTGATGTACCTAATGTGGTGTTTTCTTGAAGCTCTTTAAAGGTCTTTTAATGGTGATATATGGTAGTAATATACAGGGTAGAAGAAAAAGTACATATTTTTTTTATTTAAGAACCCTGTATATTATTTTACCATTAAAGAGATCTTTAAATGAGCTTTAAGAAAATACCACATTAAGTACATCTAACTTTATTAGTTTCGGAAATATGACCATCCAAATCAGGTATTTAGGTAATTTTTAAAGTACCGCCATTTTGTAATAGGTGAAGATATTGACTTCATATTCTAGGGTTATAAAGTACTCGTCAGGAGCTTTAAAATGATGTATCACTCGACCCGCCTTCTCATTTAAGAATTTTGGGGTGGTGGCCCTGGTGGTTAAGGGGTTAAAGGGGCGCCGTCCAATTTTTTGTAAAAACGTTCCCCCTCAATAAATATCTTGACGTGTTTCGGCGATTTTCTCAAATCTGTCTCGTTTCGAAGATAACTTGAGTGGAAAGTTTTTAAATGAACACCCTGCACACGTTGATTTATACAGGTTGTGCAAAAACTCTTCCTACAAAACTTGGAGTGTGGTGATTCTCTTATTAAAAAATAAGAAAAAACTTCATATGTTTATTTTAATTCAATTATAATTTCTACTTCCGGAACTCTTTTTGTATTCAATGTAAGGTTTTTGCGTAAATAAAATCAAAATATTTCTTGGCATGGTCATATAATATCGCTAATATCTAACTTTACAGTAAATAATATTATGTTTTTTACATATTATTTAAAACAAAATTAATTGGCTGCGCTAGAGATTGGTCAATACATCAATGTTTTAATTCTTTAATTCAATTGGTTTTGGTAAAGCAAACTAAGTAATCTTAACATGACTATACCATACCTATACTAAATAAATAGCGATTTGACCATGCCGAGAAATGATTTTTATTTCCTTAGGCAAAAACCATAGATTAAAAAAACGTCAAAAAATTTGTTTGAAAATTAACGGGAAATCCAAAATATTTTTTTGAACGTCTCTCCGAATGTGGTAGATCAATGATTCAGTAGTAAAAGAAGAATTTCGGACTTCCATTGTCTTTATTAATTTATTCACACAACGTTTCGAGCAGTACTATCTCTGTCCGTTCTCAAAGTGTAAAGCTAAACCTAATTCCTAAAGCTACTGGAGATCATTCACCCGTGATGGAGTTGGGTTTGGTCGAGCGTGGGGTTGTTCGCCTAAGGCGCCGGCATTAGTGCGCTTTAATAGTGGTTTCCAAATGTTTGGTATGTCCACACTTGGATTGCTAAAAACATCATTATTGTTTTTAATAAAGACGGCTTCCTTAAATTCACAATTCACAATAAAACAAGCACTATTATTCACCTATGTTTCCATGCCAGTATTCACGTTAAACTATTTTTTCTCACATTGCCTAGGTGTATAATTATTTAGCTGATCCTGTATATACTTATTAACATGAGGGTCTTGTTTTAAAGTGTATAATCTTTATTTCTTCTTTTTAATACAATAGTGAGCAGAGCTGCAATTACGGCTGGTTTTTAGGTTAAGTAAGTAAATATGTACCTAAAATTAACTAAATACTTACCTACCTTTTAGTAATTCTTACTATAAAGGTAATTAATTACATGTTACTATGTTATTTGTCACTATGACACTGACAAAATTATTATTTGAAAATTGCTAGAAATCAAAATAGTGTTTTCTTTTTTTTACTTTTATTAGTAAACAAGTATATCGACATGCTGTTGATATCTCAAAAATCAAGCAATAGTTGACGTATAGTGTGATATAGATATTTAATGTAAAATTTATTAGAGTTAAAATTTGTTAAGATATAATGTTTGTTCCATTTAAAAAACCTACTTGACAGTAAAAATGTATCCAGATAAACATTTTTTATTTAAGGTTTATTTTTGTATCTTGTACAGGGGCAAAGAGATTTCGTGCATAAATAAAGCTGGGACACACTGTATACTAACCATGGGGTTTTTACAAAAGTAAATACTGGAACATATACAGGTCGGATAAGGCCACAGTATAAAAATTATTTTACTTATACAGGATGTGTCTCCAAAAAAGTGTGTGACGTATCAAAGTAATACTCTTTTTTTTAAATAGAACACCCTGTATTTTTTTTTACACCACATGATGACAAACCAAATGCTCTTTCAAATGGTGTATAGGTTGCCTATACCTATCTTTTATACTTTTAAGTAAATTTCTGTTTCTAACATATTTTTATTCCAAATGTCTATTTAAGTGTAAGTAGGTTGGGATATAGCTATGCCTATTTACTAAGCCGTTATTGCAAAATGTAAATTTGTTGGAAAAAGCACAAAATTAAAAGATTTTGTATTATCTGCCACTATTTTTAAAATTCACAGAAAAAAATTATTAGTTGCTTATAATGTTACTTCCAATAACACTTATTTCAGCTGAATGTGGTAATGATAAAACTTGTGTTTTTAAACAATCCTAATAACGCCCTCTGGTCAGTTATGACGACATTCTGTGACTTATAACTCGCTTCTTCCATTATCCATAATCACTGTGTCAAATTTTTAAAGCAACTATTAAGGTTATCAGATGGTTTCTCCTGGAATATTTTTCAGGATTACTCTAGACTAAAGTAAACCATTTTTCACATCCTACCAGTATTATATCATCTTGTTGTTGTAGAAGAAGGGTGTTTATTTAAAATCATTGAAATTTCTTTTAAACTGACTAAAACACTAGTATGCAATAAATGGTCGTTGGTATTTTCTTAAGAAAAATATTAATGACTGCTATGTACAGCCAATCCTAATTTAAAATAAACAATGGACCAAAAATCTCGTAAAAAACACTTACTAAAGCACAAAAGCACACTTTTTTCTAATCTTGTTACACATTTTAAAAGTTTAAAAAAAGTGTTAAAGTAAAATCAATTTAATTTTACCTCTGCTAAAAAATCAAATATCACAAAAACGAATAAAATTAGACACTTAGTACTATAAACAAACTTAAGTTATTTCTTAAAGCAGAATCTAAAAACCGTCAAAAATATAGAGTTAAGTTCCATTTAAAAAATATAACTTGATACGTCACACTTTTGAGACATCCTGTATAGACTAAATAATTTTATATTGTGGTCTTATCCGACCTGTATAATAAGTACCCTTTAGCTCACTAGTGAATTATAGACAATACAAAATTTTGTTGCTGGTGTTGACAATGACAAGTAACAAATAATGGATGACGTTTTCAAATTATTTTTGATATTAAAGAAACGATTTATACGAAAGTGTTGGATAAAATTTTGTATTAGACACGTGAGTTGTACATATAAGTCACTTAAGGAAGATACCTCTCTCGCCCTTCGGGCTCGAGAGTTAAACTTTTCTTGCGTGACTTATATGTAATATAAACTCCTTTATCTAATAAATAACTATTATCCAGCACTTACATATAATATCTACATAATTGATCAGATTTTGAGGATATAAAGTGTGCTATAAGTCACTAGTGAGCTAAAGTACCCTTTAGCTCACCAGTGAATTATAGACTTTAGCTCACTAGTGCTTTATCAATTTATTACTTCCAACATTTCACAATTAAAAAAATAACATAAAACAACTAATAATATTATACCACAATTTATTCGTGTTTATATTAACAGTAATTGTTATATTAGGATTTATCTTGGACAACGTTATATTGCGCGGAGTGTTCTTCAGAAATCTTCCCCTAGTACTTGCCTTGGTGCGGCTCTTCACCCTGTATTCGTGTCGCAATCTCAAACTTAGTTAGAGATGCAATCTTCTAAATATCCTTCTGCCACGGTAAAGACTTCACCGCCATGGCGTTTCTAAGGTTGGTGATATCGGCCAGCAGCGTTCGACTGAGTGTCGCTGAAGAACGCCGCATGCTTATGACCACATATAGACATTTCATCAGGTGGTTGCGAATGACGAGCAGCTACTCCGGAACTCTCGAAATTTTATTTATTCCCACGCAGTTCGCGCAGTGTACTTGCCTGTTGAAAGTTGACAAAAAATCTTTTTGTGAGGCGTGTTCTCTGGCCCTTAGGGACACATATTTTCTAAATAATTCAAGCACATTTACCAAAATCCTTCTTTTAAAATTGCAAAGCTTCTCGATCGTGTTCGTCTTGGTATCAGGTATAGAAACATATATGTACTGGCCTTTATCTACTATATCTTCAATACTTAAGCGAGTTAGGTTCGTCACAACGGCATGCACCAGCGATTCCCAATATCAATGCAACCTATAAAAATCCGAACAGATAAATATTTAATACCAGAAACTAAAGTAAATTCCATACCTTTGACATTAAGTGCTCGTCGTCAGGCGCCTCAGCGAAGAATTTTTTCGGATGTATTGCCTCTCCAGAATTCTTTGCCTTTTTCGGTTTGAAATTTCTTGAATTGCTCTTCAAATAAGCGACAACTTTTCCATACCTCCCCTATATCCACGTTCTTATATACTCTTTAAGGTCGTTTTAATCACTGAATACTTGGTCCACATTGATGAGGGAAGCAACTTTTTTCGATAAAAACAGAAAGTAAGCCATAATAACATCTTCATTTATAGTACCAACTCCTCGCCTTTTCCTCCATGCTTCAAAATCTTCAAATTCTTTATTGTACGTTAGTTTTGACTTCTCTAGAATTAAACTGCATGTCGCTACCGCAGCTTCTTCCAAAATTTCCGCAGGAACTTCACAATTTTCCATTTCGCAAAGCATTTTTATGTTTTGTCTACAAAGTTGTTTACTAAACAAACCCGTAGTTACCGACAAAATGCATTACAACCAAAACAAGCTTGCTTTCCAAAAAATACAAAATTTTGTTGCTGGTGTTGACAATGACAAGTAACAAATAATGGATGACGTTTTCAAATTATTTTCGATATTAAAAACGATTTATACGAAAGTGTTGGATAAAATTTTGTAGTTAGACACGTGAGTTATTACATTAAGTCACTTAAGAAAATTATCTCTCTCTGCCCTTCCGGGCTCGAGTGTTAAACTTTTCTCTTGCGTGACTTATATGTAACAAGCAACTCACTTATCTAATAAAATAACTATTCGTACACTAAACCACATTTTGCCATTTAAAAACAAAAACAGTAAATAAAAAGGTTTTTAATATTTTGTGGGGTAACCTTTAGCATCAATGACAGCTTGCAGTCGACGAGGCATGGAGTTAACTAAATTTGTAGTAACTTTAGCAGACATTTTTGCCATTCTTCCCTTAGAATGTTTTGCAGTTGATTTTTATTTTGAATTTCGTGTTTCCTTATCTGCTGCTCCAGATGCTCCACAAATTCTCAATTGGATTGAGATCTGGTGATTGCGGATGTGTTTTTAGTGGTGAGGTACATTATAAAGCAACCATTCTCTCACTAACCAGACGAATGCTTAGGGTCATTAACATGCTGGAAATAAAAATCTCCAGCTAGTCAAGATTGGTAGCGCTTTCTTCCAAATTTTGAGCTAAAATATTTCTGTACATAAACCTATCCATGATACCTTCAATATAATGAAGATTTCCTACTCCGCTTGCAGCCATACAACCCCATACCAAAACGATTGCCACCACCATGTTTACCAGTTGAACGCATATTGGCTGGTTTCATTCGTTTTTCTGTTTTTCGCCACACAAAATTTGCACCATCTGACCCAAACAGATTGTTATTGCTCTCATCAAAGAAAATAACGTTGCCCAGAACTCCAAGGGCTTATTAATATGAGATTTGGCAAATTCCATCCTAAGTTTTCTATTTTCTTATTAATCCAAGGCTTTTCACTGGTCTTCTGCCATGGAATCCTGCTTTTCTAAGGTGGATCCTAATAGTTTCAGAATGAACGCGTTGGCCGGTACATGATTCCAACTCTGCGGCTAAATAAGGGGCACTAATGTGAGCATTTTTTTAAGTTGTCGATAAATAATATTCTCATCGCGTTTTGTTATTTTGAAAGGACGTCCTGAACGGGTTTTATTTTGAACTGAACGACACGTTTTATATTTGTTTACAACATATTCTACTGAAGAGGATGGTTTTCCCACAACTTTGCTATTTTTCTAATAGATTTCCCTTGATTATAATGACGAATTATAAGATATTTAATCTCAAACTCATTTCCTTTCCTTCCCATTGTTTTTTACTTTTTCTTCCTAGCGAACTTTTATACGACTAATTGATAGAAATTTCAACAAAGGCTTTCGATAGAATACAACAACTGACTGAAGATAAAAATAAATCTAATGTGTACGAATACTATTTTGTTATCAGAATTCTCATTTTTACTGGCATATTTTAAATAGCTTATCGTAGCACGGTATGTACTACCGTCTTAATGGAATTTGTAGACGATAATTCGAAGATGTCTTTAGATGCAAAACAATTTCAAAATATATGTCTCTTAAATTTAAAATGATGACAAACCAAGGAGAAAATTGGTTGTACAGATACTTTTTGACCTACTGTATATTATTTTTCTATTAATATGAACTTAAATTATTAAGTGTGCGTTCAAAGGTAAAATAAAATATAAGAAAAAAACTGTTTATGGTTTACTACATTCATTCTGGTTGTAGGTTGTTATAAAAACAGGTTTACTCAATTTTGTTAATTTTCTTTTTAAAATATAAAATACATATTATAATAAAATTATAATTAATTAAATCAGATTGTCACTTTATATTTAACTAAACTTAAAAAGTTAACTAAACCAAAAAATTAATTATTCAAGTCCTTTTTATTTATTTTAATTTTGGAAAAAATTGACCTACAATTTAGTTCGAAGCTTTTTTACCAATAACCTTTTTAAGTATCCTGCTAAAGAACCTCACTTTTTAAATATTTAAATTTATTTTCTTATCGTCGCCCATGACCAGAATCTTAGTATGGCTTTTTTAAGATAGGTTAAACAAGCAAAAACACACTGTATTAAGAGCTGCTAGAGATTTTCAAAATGTAATTAAAAAATAAAATGTTTAAAATAGTTAAAAATAAAACAATTTTTAATTTTAAAATTATGTTGCTTTGTAAACTTTTTATTTGTTATGATTTTACCACATTTAATGAATTAAACCCCAAAACAATAATATTTTTACCAATTACTATACAGTAAGAATATTAAAAGTCCTTCCCCTTATTATCTTTTCAATAAGACAAGATATTAAGATCGGGTAAAATTTAGATAAAAGCGTATCACTGAGACTACACGTTGCCTAGCAACTCTTTTCTGATCGAAGGAAGTCATGTAGCACCTAGTTTAAAGCCTTTTAATTTTCAACTTATCACCGTTTTACTATTAAAAAACGGTGCAAATCATTAAAATTACAAGAGTTTAAGTTTAGCTTCAAATTGTAACATACATACATTACGGAGTTTAAAAATTCTATTTGCTTAACTTTTTAATTGGGTAAAGATATCAAGATCAGGTAAAATTTCGTTAAAAAAGGTAATATAAGGCTACTTTTGATATAAAAAATAATTTCGATTACGTGGCCTTGCAAAAACCTTTTGTCTCTACTTAGCGCCATTTTATTTTTTAAAAATTTGCCCAGATGCTTTAGACTTACAAGACAATGTCATTTAACTAGCACTGTTTGTACGATGTGTACAAAAATGTACGAAACTATTAAGTGTGATATATCACATGTGGACTCTTTTAAACTTTTTATAGATATTTTTAATGGTAATGTAATACAGGGTGTTCTATTTAAAGAAGTACATTTTTGCAATAAATTGAAAACCCAATGTGTTTTTTCTGTCGGCAGCCGATAACCAGTAAAAAAACCACTTTCTAGCTTCACTAATTTAACCGACTTTGTTAGTCTTTCAAGAAATATAGAAGTTAGCAATGAGTGCCGACTTCAGTTCGATTACCATCTCTATATGTAGTACAAAACAGGAACCCAAGAAGTGTACCTCCCAAATTTTGATAAAGTCCTTAGCAGAATTTATACTCAAATGTTTTAACTTTTTACTAAAAAAAACTCAACGTTATTAAAACTATCGAGACCTAGAAATGTGCTGGCATGAACCACCCATAAACCTTATAACAATAAGTCACCCCCATTCTTTCGGCCGAGTTTTGCAGATTAAGGTAAAGCGGTCTATTCACATGCGATTTTGTACGGCAGAATTTGTCTGGCAAGCATGTTCGGCGGACGAATCCGCCCTATCGTTACCCCAAATTTGCCAAATCTCGTATTTACACATAATTTTACAGGAGATAAGAAAAGTTTCGCAAGGCCTATTATTTAAAATGGTAAATGTTTATTTAATTGTTACTTAGAAGGTATAATATTGTTCCGAAACACCTCGTATAAAAACACGTGCCTTCGTTTTTATACCTTTATTAACAATGTAACGTAACTATGGTTACAATAACGGCAAAATCTTAAATTGTCAATGTCTCGAAGTTTACAGCACAAAAGTCGAATCTGTACCAACTGATCGGAGGTTTCCCGTCGCCCTTTTATAGTATGGTGGAAGAGTAAAGAATGATCTAGAATATTCGAGAAATATCGTGAAAATTCCATAGTACAGGATGGCATAAAAGTTCTTAATGGATAATTCGGGCGTTTTCGGAAACATTCGAAAGTGAGTTATGTAGAGCCTAACGCCGCCACTGGTAATACCTGAGAAGATAAGAACCGGTGAATATGCATATAGACAATTCTCAGTGTTTATCTCTCAAAGACTATTAATATGATAATTTACTCATAAATGCAAACTAGCTTTTTTTTCCGAACTTTATCTTTTATTATTTTTACATGCTGCATTATGTTAACAACTTATCAATGGGTGAATCGCTAAATAGTTTTATACCGAGTGATGAAAGAACTTGGAAAATTAAGGTAAACAAATCAAATTAAATGATCCTAACTCTCTAAAATTCTATAACCTAAACACATTTTTTGAAAGTCTGTAACAATATTATGACTTAAGGTAGAAGGTTTTTTTAACTAACGTTCGTTCATTATCAAGTTGAGTGGATGGTGCAAAATTTAAATTTTAATCATCTAAATGATATCTCACGGCTTGAGGGCTCCAGATGTCATACCGAGGATCCACCACTTCCACAGAAATTATAAAACAAAAGATCCCAGACAGCAATGAATGGACGGATCATATGGAAGACATTCTCACTCCTAAAGACTTGTCTGGTACACAGATGGGGCTAAAAATAGGAGTGGGACTGGAGCTGGTGTGTGGAGTGAAAATCCAAGGATGGAGCTGGCGCTTGCCCTTGGAGATCACTCAACAGTAGTCCAAATAGAGTTGTATGCAATCTGGGCTTGTGCCAGATGGATCTTGGTCAAGCAATACAGAGGCAAACACCTATATATATGCAGTGACTCAAGAACCGCCCTACAACTACAGAATAGGGTAACAATTGAGTTCTAAGCTAGTTAAAGACTGTACAGAGACTCTCAATACATTAGCAGAGTCCAATACGGTCAACCTGGTATGGGTACCAGGACACACTGGTATCAAAGGAAATGAGGCAGCGGATAGACTGGCGGTAGCGGGTAGCAATAACCCAAACCTGGCAGTACCCTGCCCCCGGGCATATCCGGTGGGGTCCTCAAGCGCTGGGCCAAGGACTGGACCAAAAGAAAGTTTGAGGAACTGTGGTCATCGGAGACAAAGATAATGCATACCAGGGCAATGCTTAAGGGTCCCTCTCAGGACCTTGCATCCAGATTACTGGGCATGAGTAGACCTCAGCTGAGGACTATTACAGGCCTGGTATCTGGACACTGGTATACTAAAAAGCACCTAGCCAGATTGGGTCTGGTAGCAGATTACATCTGCAGGTGGTGCGGAAATGGGGATGAAACCCCTTTTCACGTGATTATGGAATGTAGGGGTCTAGAGGGTCCACGAGAGGACATATTTGGAACCTACAAAATTGAATCCGAATCACTAAACCTTGCGGGACTGGACCTAGGACGAATGCTACAGTTGGCACATAGCACCGACCTGGACAAAGTACCGACACTCTAAAGGATATCCCCCTGTAAATGGGATCTGCGTACAATGGCCAGCGCTGGCTGAGTGCGCAGCAAATATCTTAATTTAAAAAAAAAGAATTCCTGAAGTAACGATGTTTGCAAATTAGAATAACAGTGCTCGCCGCATATTTTCTGCTCGGCATCTGAAGTGGTCTATTTACAAGCAATTTTGTACGGCGGATTTGTCTGGTAATCATCTTCGGAGGACGAATTGCATATGTGTTTCTACGTGCTTGTCGGGATATGTTTTGTCACCAAGCACAGTGCAGCGATGTGTGAACAGAAACCCTATTTTTGTTTTTTTAGCATAGGGTCCTGTGTTTAGTTAAAATAATAGTGAATTGACTAAATATTTATATTCTAAAATCATAGATTTGTATGTCCACGTATCATTGAAATTTATCCCATTAAGTATAGACAAATTGCAGGTATCTAGTATACCGATTAAGCTAAATAACATAACACGTCGGCAATGTGAGGAAAAGAGACAGTCTAACTAAATACCGGCATGTAAACATCAAATATATTTATTTGACATGTAATGTCAAAGGTTTTAGAATCTTCTAAAAAAAAGCTAATATTTTAAAAAATTTAAATGTTAATATAAGTTAATTTTTAAATTTTTTAATTTTATCAAAGACAATTATATTTTCACTATAGACTCCCAGAACAATTCTTAATTTTTGGTGATCAGTTTGGACGCTGGCTTGGCTGAATTTATGACGCGGTCAATTATACGTACTGTTCACGTGTGTACTCGGTGGATACCAGCTTCATAAATTCCACGGAGCGAGCGTCCAAGCTGATGACCAAAAATTTAGCATTGTGCTGAGTATCTATAGTGAAACTACAATTGTTTGATTTTATTTAATTTATCTTGACAACGGTGGCAGACTTGCCACCAAAACGTTGATTTTTAGTTCTCTTTTTACTTGAATTGGAGATATGCTCTTTATTGGTTAGGCGGATTCATTTATTAAATGGTCTTCTTGTTGAGTACACGCCTGGAAAGAATGGGACCGCTTCGGTCTCTGGTCCCGGGGTATACGAGCTGACCCTGTTCAGCCCTATTGACCCCTATGAACTGGCCGGTCGCCTGAAACAAAAAAACAAAACAAACTGTTTTTTTTTGGTTTTTTGGTACTTTTATTTATTTTTTGGCGTGTGCATAACTACCATCAATCAAAACCAATTGCTCATGCAGTATTAACAGTTATATTAGTTGAGAATTTGCATAAATTTCAAGAATTTTGTCAAAAAAGTCTTACATAATGGAGGCAAAATATTTATGTAAAATTTTTAATAAATACATTTACCAATTTGAGTTACTGGACACCCTGTATGTATGTAGGTAATTTAATTGAAATTTATAAAAACTTTAATGTCTATTGGTGCCTAAGCGGTGAGTTTTATCAACGTTAATAAAGAGTACCTTGTTTTTTAAGTTTGTGCTTATCTATATAATGACGCCCCAGCTTTGCGATATCTGTCAAAATAAAAAGTTATGATGTAAATAAATTTTAGGTTTTAGGTAAAGTGCCCTCTGGCGGTATTTAAAAAAGTACATTTGTCTTAAAATTTTAAAATCTGCAAAGCTCGATTTGTGTGCCAAATATCAACTGGATTGGATAAAAAATAAATGCAATATGACGAAAAAACCAAAATAAAAATTGACGGCTTGTAACTGGAAAACGAATGACATTTAAAAAAAATATATGAAGCTCTACCCTTATTTTGTCAAATAGAATCACCCCCTTAAGTTTAATGATCGATTTTTGAATCACCCTGTATAAGTTTTTGGATATATTAATTTTGTCCAATTGTCCATAAGCTCCTTGCACTGTGCGACGTGTTCCAAATCTCTGTGGCAGACAGTTTTAAAAGTGCTTCAAAAATAAAATGTTTAAAGTATTTCATCACATATCATACCTATGCTGGTTGTTTAAACAATTAAGGTAGTAAATGTAAGGTCAATTTTTTTATTTGTTATGTGGATGTCAGCTTAAAGTTTTTTTATTTAAAAGATAAATATAATGATATATTTTTAATTTGTAAAACGGCAGACGTGATATGATGATGACATTTATAATTTCCTAAAAATTCATACCCATCTTAGCTGAGCGTCCTCCGCGTCCGCCCCGTTGGGTTTAGTGAGTCCCATATCATGTACCCTCAATGCCCAACACCCCTGTTGTGGTAAAATACATACAGGTAATAGATATCCTTTTACTGACTTATAGACTATAAGCCATATCTTATTATAATATACAGGGTGTTTCACAACTTATCCGACAAAATTTAAGGACTAATTTTACAATAAAAAATAAAAAAAAACCTTATATAAACATATGACCTAAACCTCTTAGTTTTTGAACTACAAGGTGTTACATTTTTGCACCAGAAGATATTATTTGGCATACAAGTCAAAAAAATTACTAGTGTCGTCCATTAGAGGTTTAAAGTAAATATTGTTTAATTAAAAATGGTACGCAGCATTTTCTTTAAAAAAATATATTTTTACAATTTCCATTTAGTATAAAACAAATTTGTTTTCCTAACTTTTCTAATTTCATATACGGTTTTCGGCGTAAATAAATAAAAACCATTTCTCGGCATGGTACTTTCGTATCGAAAATAAAAAATTTGACAGTAAAGAATCACCTTTGTTATTTATTTTTCAATTAGATACGCGAAAACCGTGCATCAAAATCAAAAAAGTTAAGAGATGAAATTTTTCAAAGTAAATGGGAATTTTAAAAAATATACAGGTTGTCCCAACTCTATTTATACACCAAATAAGTTCGCCCCTGTGCAAAAATATACTTAAATTAGAAAATGTAGTAATAGTTCTAATTATTATACAAGGTGTCTTAAAAGCATGATTTTTATTGGCAAGTAGATTTTTAAAATGGAACACCCTATATATTTTAACAAATTTTGACTCTGTATGAAATTCTACATCAAAAATATATAACACATTATACGTCAATTAGTGTTGGTTGTTGAGATATTAGCAGTATGTTGATATACTTCTTAACAATTAAAAGTGAAGAAATCAAGTAATCTTTTGGTTTTTATTATTTTTAAATAATTTTGTCACTCTCAGAGACAAATAATATAATAACACGTAATAAATAACCTTCCGTTGTAAGAACTACTAATAGGTCTGGCATGCCGCACTTCTTAATAAACTTCCCTCCTATGGTCTTTCAACTAAACTCTGTACTTGGCTCTCTAGTTATCTATCTGATCGTCGTATATCAGTTATTGTGAACCGCCATTCTTCATGCTTTCACCAAGTAAATGCTGGAGTCCCTCAGGGCTCAGTTCTGGCACCAACATTGTTTCTTCTTCACATCAACGACCATCTCTCGTCCACAACTCATTCCATTCATAGTTTCGCCGACGATAGTACCCTTCACTCCAGTTTTTCAGGTTCCTAAACCCATTACTAAACCTGACTTGGAAAACAAACACAGAGCGATGCAGATATCTCTTTCGCAGGATCTTAATTTAATATTGAATTGGGGCGCTAAAAATCTCGTCCATTTTAATGCAACCAAAACACAATCATGTTCCTTGTCGCGAAAGAGAGTCATCAAATACTCATCCTCTACTTATGAGCGGCCAAGTTTTACAGAGCAAAGACACCTTTAATCTTGTGGGCGTCACATTTGAAAGTAACCTTAACTGGCATAAACACATTGTATCTATAGCCACGGCAGCTTCAAAAAGCTTGGATTTCTCTGTCGAGCCAAAAGTATTTTCCTCTTTTAATTTATACACTTTATATGTATCCCAAATCCGACCTGCCTTGGAATATTGTTCTCATATCTGGGGCATGGCGTCCCCCACAACCCTAAGCATTCTTGATTCTATTCAAAGAAGAGCTATTCGTCTCATTAATGATCCTTCACTTACAGAAGGCTTCCCTCTCTTGCCCATCGTCGGGCTGTGGGGGATTTATCGCTTTTTATAGGTACTTCTATGGCTTCTGCTCTGAAGAATTGTCCAGTATAGTTCCTCCACTTACGGTTCCCAACAGAGAAACTCGTGGTTCCGCGCGTATGCATCCCTATACGGTCCAACTGGACAGGCCCCGAACTTCCCACTTTGTTCGTTCTTTTATCCCTAGAGCTTCTAGGTTGCTGGAACCTGCTGCCCGCAGGAGGTCTTTCCTTCCCCCCAAATCTTCAAGTATTTAAGTCCCGTGTCAACAAACTCCCTCTTACCTCGCTTAAGACACCCACGGTACGTTAGTGATTTAGGCTTTTAGCCTTCGTGGTTTGTCCAAAAAAAAGTATATCAGAACTTTAGTTTATTTTGGACACCTGTTTACCGAATTGCATTAAAAAACAACATTACGTCAATTATGGCGGCTTTTAAGTTAGGTTAGTAAGTATATAGAGTAGCCCATATGCAAAACCCGCTATATGCTTTATAACTAATTTTGAGCTATGGTCAAAAAACACATAAAACTTTTCGCAATTGGGTTATGATTGCCGTATTGAACTCAAAAATTGTATAAAAATCATTTAATCTGACTATGTTGTGGCTTATAATCTCGTATGAACTGAAAATAAAATATATTACCTTTTTTATTTCATATACCGGGTTTTGCAAATGGAAAATTCTTATAGCGTTTTTTGCATCTTATTTGGCGCCCATTTCGGTTGTTCATCGTTACTAATAATTATTATTTTATAATGTTATGTAACCTAAATAAATTACTAATAATTAATAATTAATTATAAACACAATGAGAACCTCTGGAACATTTTTTATTAAATTCTGATACAAAAATCCTAATTAGACATACATAGACACAAAAATAATCTTTTTTAGGTAAATTCAAGTTCATCCTGTTCTGGCAATTCAAAGTCACTGGCAACTTCACTAAGATTATCATTATCTGTTTCAGCAATAGTGTTCTCCGCTATAACATGCTTGAAATAGCGAAGTTTTTCATTTTCGGCCCAATTTTCACCAAAGTGAAGTACTAGAAGTTTCTGTACATCTCGTAATTTGGCTTGTTTCACTGTAATGCCTTTCTCAATAGTTTCAATGTTTCCGTTATTTCGGAAATTTTTGCCTTTTCGACAGAGACTTCTTGGCATATTTGCATCAAAGTTGTAAAAGGGCATCCATCAACTAGTGCAGTCTTGTTGGTATCGCTTCGCGTAATAATGATTTTTCTTACTTTTCTGGAATTGAAAATGCCATTGTCCTGGCTGTTTAAGAATTATCATCTGAATACGCCTTCCAATTCTTAACGCAGAACTCTTCTCCCAAATGTATTGCTGTTGTATGTTCTTTATTATATTAACATATTCTTCCGGAGATTCGATGACACTATTTTTTTTGAAAAATCTTTCCAATTTACCAAACACCCGGATCAGGGGTATAAAGAATGTCCAACAACTGGGACGTACAATACAATTTTTGGACAGTTTTGGGAGCTTCAAAAAGTAGCCAGTGTGAAAGCATTCCTAACATTCCTTTATTTTTATTCTGGCCCCCACAGCCATCAGAAAATAACCTTATCTGTGATACTCCTTCTAAAATAGAACTGCACAAACTGTGATGAAGAGCAGAAGCTATTTGATTACAACCTTTGGCGTATTCGTTCTCTGTCCAAAAGTAGCTGAACGTATTTTCTTTGTTCTGTGACGATGATGACAAACCTTGACAGATTGTAAAGTTATAGAGATAGAGTTGTCGTGAGTAGTAAGCTGCTTGATTCAACCACCTGTTATGAAAAAGGCCGCGAAATGATAATATAACCGGTTTTGCAACTGTATCACTTGACCCCAATAGTAAAAGCATTGTATTTGGCGGGTTTTGCATATTTCGTAAAATTTAGCGGGTTTTGCATCTATATGACGGATGTATATAGCTGGTTTTGCAGCTGTAATTATTTTTCAAACGTAATTTTCAAGGGGTTTAAGCGGCTTTTGCAGCTCAAAGTATTTCTTTACATATGGCGGACGACCTAAAGTTCTAAATTCCACCGTTATCTCAGTTTCGATTTTTTTGCGTATAGCGGCTTTTGCATCTAGACTACTCACTTATCTAAAATAAACTGAATAAATGACTCCACTTCTAAGTAGTTCTTAGCACAATGTAGGGTAATTAATTAGTATGTTATTTTATGTTTTGTCACTTTGAAGTGACAGAGATATTAAAAATAATTAGAACCACAATACTATTTTCTTTCTTTACTTTTAATCGTTAATAAAAGTATATTAACATACTGCTGATATCTCAGAAACCAGCAATAATTGCCGTATAGTGTGTTATATATTTTTTAATTCAGAATTTATTATAAAGTTAAAATTTGTTAAAATATATAGGGTGTTCCATTTAACAAAACGAACTTGACAATGAAAATTATGTTTTTGAGACACCTTGTAGATTAACTAGTACTGTCAGAAAAAAAAGTGTATTTAAATAAACATTTTTTAGTTTAGGTTAATTTTTTTATCTTGTACAGGGGCGAAGTAATTTGCTGTATAAATAGAGTTGGGGCACCCTGTATATTTTATTAAATGCATTGGCGAACTATTTTGTTATTACAGAGTATTAAGCTTTAACATCCCATGGACGACAATGGTAAAAATTATTTTTTGTAGTTTAAAAACAAAGACGTTTAGGAGATATGTTCATTTAAAAAAAATCTTATTTTTATTAAATTTGTTATTAAAAGAAAAACACAGAAACATAATAATACCTAAAAGAATCAAATAAACATGTTTATAAACACTTATTTAATAGAAGCACGTTTTTATCTTGCGGATTGGCAAAAAAGCTAAATCTCAAAGGAGAAGAACAAAAGAAATTGGCAAAAGCTCCTTATATATGCGTACAAGCTCAAAGGCGGCTTTTTTAAATAAATATGTATTCTTATGGTAATAATTAATAGTTTAAAAAAACTAAAAAAACACGCTTTTATATGCAACCGAACTAAAAATTAGAAAATAATTTTTCATTAAAAAAATATTGTCATTTCATAGTAAAAAAGCGTTGGGTGCATTTTACTATTTTTTCATAACTTTTCCATCATAGATATTTGCAAATATAATAATTATAACATTTAATATATTTATCACCCCACGCTTTTTACTATGAAATGACAATATTTTGTTTAATGAAAAATTATTTTCTAATTTTTAGTTCGGTTGCATATAAAAGCGTGTTTTTTAGTTTTTTAAACTATTAATTATTTTCATTTTTAGTTTCTGCTACTCTTGACAAAATGGCGAAAAAATTTTTTAATGAACAAGAGTGGCAAATTTTAAAATTTTTCCAACAGATTGCAACTCACTAAAAATTTCTTCTTCATTAAGTAGCAAAGTTTGAAATTTTGCCAACAGATGGCAATCCAGGCAATGTTTGGACCGTTGCCAATATATTGCAACCCACTAAAAATTTCTTCTTCATTTAATAGCAAAGTTTGAAATGTTGCCAACAGATGGCAACCTAGGTGTTGTTTTTATAATATAATGGAATTTTTTTCCTGGCGATCCAAAAAAGATAACGGGATACTGTTTGCAGATTATTGCATTGTCATGTTTCCTTAATACGTGTGCAAAGTTTCAAAAAAATCGAATAGCTGGAAGTTGGTTAAAATTAGGCTCAAAAGATTCCGTTACATAGCCAGATAGTTACAACCCAAGTTAATAAAAGCGTGTTAAAAAAGCGTGTTAACGGCATTTATTAACTGTTATTGTTCATAAAAATTGAACACCAATGGTGCAACTAACTCAATTGTGTAAAGAACTTATTAATTTTTATTGTTCATAAAAATTGAACACCAATGGTGCAACTAACCAAATTGTGTAAAAACTAAAAAATTTCTTCTTCATTTAATAGCAAAGTTTGAAATGTTGCCAACAGATGGGCATCCTAGGTGTTGTTTTTATAATATAATGGATTTTTTTTTCCTGGCGATTAAAAAAAAGATAAAGGGATACTGTTTGCAGATTATTGCATTGTCATGGGTCCTTAATACGTGTGCAAAGTTTCAAAGAAATCGAATAGCTGGAAGTTGGTTAAAATTAGGCTCAAAGATTCCGTTACATAGCCAGATTGATAGATAGTTACAACCCAAGTTAATAAAAGCGTGTTAAAAATCGTATAAATTATTTCTGAGCCAAAACATAATGTTATAAAATATGTACAGGGTTTTCATTTATATTTTTCCACCCACTTTTAACTATAATCAAGAGAAAAACGCCCTGTATAAAAGATTTATACTTTTTCAACTATTATCTCTTGAGCATTAAAAAACAAATGAACATCAAAAACTTTTTTTATAAAAATACCCTGTTTATTATATCACCATTAAAAGGTCTAGTAAGAAGCTTTACAAAAATACCACATTTAATATATTATCTATCTTTAATAGTTTTTAAAATATGACCACTTAAATCTGAAAAATAGTAGATATAATTTCCATCATACCTACCTACGACACTAAGGTGAGACTGTATATAATGGAAATTATACCCAGATTTAAATGTCAATATTTCCGAAAATAATAAAGATAAATACAGGGTGTTCATTTAAAAACTTTCCACTCAAGTTATCTTCGAAACGAGACAGATTTGAGAAAATCGCCGAAACACGTCAAGATATTTATTGAGGGGGAACGTTTTTTACAAAAAATTTAACGGCGCCCCTTTAACCCCTTAACCACCAGGGCCACCACCCCAAAATTCTTAAATGAGAAGGCGGGTCGAGTGATACATCATTTTAAAGCTCCTGACGAGTACTTTATAACCCTAGAATATGAAGTCAATATCTTCACCTATTACAAAATGGCGGTACTTTAAAATTACCTAAATACCTGATTTGGATGGCCATATTTCCAGAAACTAATAAAGTTAGATGTACCTAATGTGGTGTTTTCTTAAAGCTCTTTTGAAGGTATTTTTAATGTTGATACTGGTAGTAATATACAGGATAGAAGAAAAAGTACATATTTTTTTATTTAAGAACCCTGTATATTATTTTACCATTAAAAAGATCTTTAAATGAGCTTTAAGAAAATACCACATTAAGTACATCTAACTTTATTAGTTTCGGAAATATGACCATCCAAATCAGGTATTTAGGTAATTTTTAAAGTACCGCCATTTTGTAATAGGTGAAGATATTGACTTCATATTCTAGGGTTATAAAGTACTCGTCAGTCCCATTTAAAAAAAGTTTACCTCTTCTTTCTTCTTAAATATTTATTGTTCATTTGTTTCTTTTGTTATGATTGAAAGATAATAGATGAAAAAGTATAAAACTTTTATACAGGACCTTTTTTTCCATTCTGAAAACCCTGTAAAATGTTTATTTTTTTATTTATGGGGACACGAGTCTTAGGATTCTTTGCCCTAAAAATATGTTTTTAAAGTTTTCATAATTCTGGTTTTATTTTTTAACATAAAGCAAAAAATAATAAATAGGTTTTACATTTAAAATATTTATGATATTTTTAATTTTGTATTTTAAAAAGTTAAGCCATTTAGGGGTAATCGTTTACTTATGGAACATTATTTCCCAAACACCCTGTACAGTGTTTTTCAGGATAGGTGTTACTAGAGGATAAATAAACCAAAAAATTTGGAATTTTTAAATGTTCTTTCGAAAAAACTGATCGAATGGTCCAATACCGTAAATACAAAATTTTACTCCAATTGGTAATATACAGGGCAAGTTATAACTAAAAATATGAAAAATGACCAAGAGTAAAGTACCTTTATTTTTGAAAATAGGACAAAATTGTTAAAGTTAATGTTGTAGAAAATTTAATTTTATGTTAAAATATAAGGTTAAAGAATTGCAGTAAAAAAAATATTTTTGTCAATTTTTAACATTATGTATTACCAGTTTTTAAAATACTTGGTTTACGGCAGCGAATTAAAAAAATTAAAATTATTTTTTTTTAATTTTTGCTTTCCTTTGCCCATTATTTAAGTTGTAATGCGTAATTACATTTTTTTACCCTTATGCTTTTACTACAAATTTTGACATAAAATTTAATTCTTTACAACATTTACCTATACAATTTTGTTCTATTTTTAAAAATCAAGGTAGTTAGCTTCTGGACATTTTTATATTTTCGTTATAACTCGCCCTGTATAATACCGCTTGGTGTAAAACTGTGTAGGTTTAAGTTTTGGACAATGCGAGCAGTCCGGAAATTTCGTTTTAAAATTCAAAAATGTTTGGTCCATATGTCCTTTTGTAACTCCTATCCTGGGACACATTGTATAACAAGAAATTAGAGAATATTATTTTTGTGAGACAATAATATTTTCAGTAAGTGTTCCACGACGATACCACGTCGATTTTGGTAATTTTTAGCATGCAGGGTTTTTGGGGACGCTTATTACGAATCTAAAGAGGGTTTTAGTCCGCAACGTTTTTGAGATATTAATCATCAAACTTAAAAAGAAAATTTACTTTATTTTCACTATATTTTCTTTCCTTCTTCCATTCTTTTCATAAATTTGCATTGCGTCGCGAAGAAATGCAAATCAAATATTGTGTGCCAATTAAGTTTAAAATTAAAAATTGTTCGCAAAAAAACGGGTTAAGGGTAGGTTTAGTTTTCTAGTTAAGTTTAATGATAAATATCTAGAGACCGAAACGTTGCCAAATAAAAAGTCGGCGTGGTGTCTAATAAATAAACAACTACCCATTTAGAAAATAGTTTTATTCTTAATTTAAAATATTAACTTCTTATAGCTTAGATCTTATAGTTACGATATGAAAATACAAACAGTGATTTTTATTAAATCCGGATATACGTTTTTAAATTAATTTTTATTTTACCACCGTTTTGGGGTCATCCCACCCAGATTCCGACTGCAGCCTTAAGGCTTATTGTGCCCTTACACGTACTCCTTCTCTTTCACGCACCATTCATTCCATAACTTGGATGGTTGCTGCTCGGTCGTTTACGCCCGAGCAGAACACCGCGTGCCCGGTCACCCATCAAGTTATGGTCGCGCTCCCTCGGTGCTTTACTCCGGTGATCGGCAAGGCCGACCTCATAGAAGCAAGCCACAACCTCGGACTTAGATTAAATATATTGAGTAATAATTTTTATTTTCCTACGACCACTTGTGAAAATAGCAAAAAGCACACTAGTTTCATGCATAGAAAATGCGATATATCACACTAGTGTTGCAAAGTACTTTACAACACTCGTGTGATATATAGTATGATGTCATTTTAAAAACTGCTATTGGTTTTGCCAGTGACATATTGATTGTAGTGACAGTAAAAAAAAACTTTTTATTTACCTTAAACAGTAGAACCCAAATTAGCGAAAATCATCTTATTAATGTTAAGTTACTACACAGTATAAGCTTTCTTCTAATATGAAAAAAGAGTAATAATAAAAATTTCGAAAAAATAAAAACAAAAACAAAAATAGACATAACCACAAAAAACAACTTTCACTGACTTCTCGCTCAGTGGCACAGTGTTGTCAGGTAAGTAGATCAAATTAAAAATCTCCCTCCTACCATTGAGCACGCACTTTATAAAGGCAGCCTTGCCGCTAGACCGTTCGACCTAAAGCGCCAGAGAAAAAACTCCTATAGATCAAATTCTTTTCTCTCTGTTTTCGTGTACACAAACAACTAGCTAAAACTTTTTTTTAATCCCTTAATTAAACCTGAGGCTAATACACACTTTATGAATATCCACTTTCTTTTATCCATTCATAAATAGAATCAGACCCTTACGACGTTGCCAAATGCTTTCCATATTTTGCATGGTATAACGGACGTTTAGTAGTCGGTTTTTCTTACTTTTAGGACTTTAGGGTATGCATTTAGAATTTTCATATTTTTTATATTTCATCTCAAAAATATGAGAAAAAATGTAATTTTTACTTAATTTTACATGTGATGTTCAGTTTAATTAACTCGTTTTACCAATTTTACCCCACTCAACACCCCTTTTCACTCCCCGGTCCCGTAAGTTTGTTTACTGATATTTTTTAAAAACGGAATATTTTGGATATGCACAACTTACGTTTTATTTAGAAGAGTGTCTAAAATATGCAAGTATCAATAATTAAAAAAAAAAACCTTAAAATAGCAGAAAACCGTATTAAACTATTACCGTTATTACCTAACCAAACCATACAATTTTTATAAGTGAAGGCCTTTTTAAATTTCAAAATGATAAAAGTTATATAATGCTTCTAGGTAGGTGATTTTCGATGTAAAAATATTGTCAAAACAGTATAATATAGCAGTGAGGAAAAGTACATATCACACTAGTGTTACAAAGTAAAAATCACCCTAGTGTTGCAAAGTTCTCAATTGTTTTTATTTTTTCTGTAAAGATAAACTTTAATTTTTTTGGTGAATTATTTGTGGTCGTAGGAAAAATAGTGTACAGTGCTCGTGTGAAAATTACTTTCTTACACTCGTGGGTTTGTTGCACTCGGCTAACGCCTCGTGCTACAATATTCCCACTCGTGTGAAATTAGTCATTTTCCACACTTGTAATGTAATATACTATTACCTTTTAAAAAAGCCGACGCTATTTTTTTACCTTAACCAACACCCTTTAGCGTAATATTATGACAATAGACTTACTATTAAAACAAATATTTATAGAAAACTAAAATCACTTTGTATTACCATAGTCCCTGGGTCAGTAATAAAATTGACTCCATGACAATATTACTTATTAAACCATTTTGAGACAGTTTCCTTTTGACGAGTCGACCACGAATATTAATACTGCCATATATGGAAGCGGAGCTTTAACCCAGCTTGTCAATGTCAAATGTTTCGAGTGTCGGACTGGGCAAAGGCGTCACTTTTTGTCGGACAGGTTTGCCACAATGTTTTCATGCAATTTTTTAACATTGTGCCTTATATTTTTACAGATAATGAAAGATTTAAACTGACACCTCACAACAGTAAAAAACCACATTTTTACGGAGTACCAAAAATACATAAACCCAATATACCTTTACGTCCTATAGTAAGTTGTATAAACTCACCTACACATCCATTAGCCAAATTTTTACTTACCATTTTAGATCCTTTGGTAAACAACACTGATTCATACATTAAAAATTCTAAACATTTCTTAGAGAAATTATCAAACATAGATATTGATCCAAATAATACACTGGTAAGTTTTGATGTTGTTAGTTTATTCACAAATGTCCCAGTAAATAAACATTAAATATTGTTAGAAATAAATTAGAAAATGATGTCCATCTAATCACTATTCTTGAGCTTTTAACTTTTTGTGTCAAAACAACATATTTTCAATATAACACTGATTTTTATAAACAAACCTCTGGCATGGCTATGGGTTCACCTTTATCACCTTTATTAAGTAATATTTTTATGGAAAACTTTGAATCAAATTTTGTAGAAAATTATCAATATAAACCTTTAGTTTGGTGGAGATATATAGATGACATTTTTTCTATATACCAACATGACGAACACTGTTTAAATAATTTTTAACACACATTAATACACAAGAACCAACAATTAAGTTTACGTTAGAAAAGAAAACAACCCACAACTACCATTTCTTGACATTTTAATAAAAAAAGATTTAAACAATTTTGAAACAAAAATCTACAGAAAACCTACACATACAAATAGATACTTAAATTTTAACTCAAATCACCCAATAATGGTTAAAAAGGGAGTTGTAAAAAGTCTATTTGATAGAATTAAAGTCATTTGTTCTAATCAAAATATAAATATTGAAAAAGATTATTTAAAAAATATTTTAATTCAAAATAATTATCCTCTTGATTTTATAAATAATTGTTTCCTTGAATTTGAAACTCCAGTTATAAGACAAAATCAAAATAGACCTATTACAAATTTATTTTTACCATACATTCCCGGACTATCAAATAAAATTCAACGAATAGGGCATAAATTTAATATTCGCACAATCTTTAAAACACAAAACACAATCAGATCTCAATTAACAAAAACAAAACCATACAACTTAAATGAAAATACAAAAAATGTCATTTATAAAATACCTTGCGAATGCAATAAGTTTTATATAGGTGAAACTTGTAGACCATTAGCCAAACGCATAAAAGAACACAGATCATACATTAAAAACACAGAATTTCATAAATCAAAAATCTGCCAACACGCATTTGATAACAATCATAGAATAAACTGGGATGCTTCGAGCATTTTAGCAAAGGAAACTTGTTCTAAAAAACGCAAAATCAAAGAAAGTGCGTATATATTATTAAATAAAGATAATTGTGTAGCATCAATTTCAGTTAATTTAAATAACACTTGGTTGCCTTTGCTTGATACTGAAGTATCTTCAGGAAGACTAAAAATTAACTAACTATTCACCTTTTTTGTAAAATAAACAATCATTACACCAGCAACCAGTTATCTATGTCACTATGACACGATAACCAAACAAACATGTTTTGACATTTAATGTCAAAGTTTTCAGAATATCTCAAAAAAACAGAAAAATTGTGAATTTTAAAGCCTAAATAATAGTAAGTTTTTATTTTTATTAGTTTTATTCCATTTGTCTTGACAACGGTGGCAGATTTGCCACCGAAACGTCGATTTTTAATTATCTGTTTATTTGTTTAAATTTTTTTTTTTTGGTTTTTAGTACTTTTAATTTTATTTTGGCGTGTACCCAAATAAATACCATCTATTAAATGAATCCGCCAAACTACAGAACATATCTTCAATTGTGCCTTATATCGTAAAGGTAACAAAAATAAAAAAAACTACGCATTACGACACCATTTAGAACTCAAACTAAAAATGTTATATACCCCGTTAAAACAAGGCTAATAGCTTTAATACTTTGCAAAACCTGATTAAATTCGGGTAATCTTTAATTACCTCTAAAATTAACTATAGTTGACGTCAGCCAAAGCTTACGACCAAGAAAAAGGAGAAAAGAAAACAACAATTTCAGCAGAAACCCTCAAAGTCATCTAAGTGCACTTAAGTTCATTGTTTTCGTTAATTAATCTCACTAGAATACGTTACAGAGCCACAGGGTTAAATGAAATGGAATCTGTGGATGCTATTTATCACCAACAAAAATAAGTTAATAAAACTTCTCAATTTCTTTAAAATAAAAACACTGTTTTCTTTTTGTTGCTGTTCACCAGGCGCTGCCAGTGACATTTTTTGGGTGGGGCAAATTTTGTGAGTTACTAAAAAGGTCATTATGCAATAAGTAAATATATGTTTTTTAAACGGTAATATTTATATATTATATTACAAGACCTATAAATTTAATCGATTAAACCACCCAATAATATTTTGAGGAAGATTTTTCTTGGAAAATGGTGAAATAAATAAAAAATACAATAATTTAATAGAAACACGAGGCCGCGCAGCTGTCAAGGGTTTTATTTTAAAATCAAAAATTCGAGACCGGTCGAGGGTTTTTTATTATATATTATCGTGCATGACAGGCAGTATGGATTTCACCACAAAAGATCTACAGCAGATCTTCTTTCCTTCGTATCACACTGTTGGAATAAGTCTCTTGAGTTTCTAGGTGAGTCCCAGATCGTTGCTCTTGATATATCCAAAGCTTTTGACCAGGTCTGGCATGCCGCACTTCTTAATAAACTTCCTCCTATGGTCTTTCAACTAAACTCTGTACTTGGCTCTCTAGTTATCTATCTGATCGACGTATATCAGTTATTGTGGACGGCCATTCTTCAAGCTTTCACCAAGTAAATGCTGGAGTCTCTCAGGGCTCAGTTCTGGCACCAACATTGTTCCTTCTTCACATCAACTACCTTCTCTCGTCCACAACTAGTTCCATTCATAGTTTCGCCGACGATAGTACCCTTCACTCCAGTTCTCAGGTTCCTAAACCCATCACTAAACCTGACTTGGAAAATAAACGCAGAGCGATGCAGATATCTCTTTCGCAAGATCTTAACTTAATATTGGATTGGGGCGCCAAAAATCTCAGTACATTTTAATGCATCCAAAACACAATCATGTTCTTTGTCGCGAAAAGAGTCATTAAATACTCATCCTCTACTTATGAGCGGCCAAGTTTTACAGAGCAAAGACACCTTCAATCTTGTGGGCGTCACATTTGAAAGTAACCTTAACTGGCATAAACACATTGTATCTATAGCCACGGCAGCTTCAAAAAAGCTTGGATTTCTTTTTCGAGCCAAAAGTATTTTTCCGCTTCTAATTTATACACTTTATATGTGTCCCAAATCCGACATCCCTTGGAATATTGTTCTCATATCTGGGGCATGGCGTCCCCTACAACCCTAAGCATTCTTGATTCCATTCAAAGAAGAGCTATTCGTCTCATTAATGATCCTTTACTTACAGAAAGGCTTCCCTCTATTGCCCATCGTCGGGCTGTGGGGGATTTATCGCTTTTTATAGGTACTTTCATGGCTTCTGCTCTGAAGAATTGTCCAGTATAGTTCCTCCACTCACGGTTCCCAACAGAGAAACTCGTGGTTCCGCGAGTATGCATCCCTATACGGTTCAACTGGACATGCCCCGTACTTCTCTCTTTGTTCGTTCTTTTATTCCTAGAGTTTCTAGATTGTTGAACCTGCTGCCTGCGGAGGTCTTTCCTTCCCCCAAATCTTCAAGTATTTAAGTCCCGTGTCAACAAACTCCCTCTTACCTCGCTGAAGACACCCACGGTACGTTAGTATTTAGGCTTTTAGCCTTCGTGGTTTGTTTAAAGATAAAAAAAAATGAAACTACTTGCCAAGTCAAGTGGTATACGGTTAGATTATTTTCTGAAAAACCTACATTAAAGCTAACAACAGAATTTTACTAATTATCTAATAATGAAGTTTGACATATTCTTTTAACTTTGACGACTATTTTAGATGACAGAAATTTATTCGCGGTTAAACAGCACATGTTGGTAGGAGAGCCCAAAGAGGGATTTCCGAAAGTACTACAGCGCGGCAGGCAAGGTTAGTTTATATTTATAAGGTTACGACATATCCTCAACTTTTAGGCGGTTCGAGGTCGAGGACGCAAGGAAGGGCACTCCACAGGGAAAAGTTGGCAAGACTGGGTAAAATCATAAAAATAGACAGTGGCGTAATATTTTTTGTCAGTAAGTTTAGGTTAGACGCATCCGACGCCGCCAAAATTGGTCTAAATTACCTTTCCACTTCAAGCTATTACCACAGTCAAATTTTATTAAAATCGGGTAAGGCATATTTAAGCTATTTTTAAAACCCGAATTTGCTTTTTAAGAGTTTAACACCTAGTATCTTAGAAACAAAACATTTCCTGACCTATGTTTTCGATATTTTTTGTAATAAAATTGGCTCAGGAATATGCCCCTAAATTTTCTTACCGCAATTAGGAAACACCCTGTATATGTATTGCCTTTGTTCTTTTACTAATTTGCACATTTTACAAATCCGGCCACAGCTTTTATACTTTTTATTTAATTGTCTGATTTAAAAGACTATAGTGTATTTTAATTAGTTTAAAATGTATTTAAAGTTCAAGAATACTTCTATTATGTTAAAATAGCATTATCACGTGATTTTGGTCCATAATACTTAAATTAAGCATTTTAGTTACAATTTCTTCATTAATCACAAAGTGCTTTTGCCCTTTCCTGACGTGGGTCAAATTAATTACAAAATTAACTTTGAATATTAATGTCCGGTGTACTTTCGACAAAATAACCAGTTAAATAAACAGAACATTTATTTAAACTGAATCGCAGGATTTTTATTTTATTATGGAAAAATATCGTTTTCTACGAAAAGTACTTTTAATGTTTAGGCTAAGAATAACAAAATTAGTAATTTGTTCTGTCTTGTAACATTTTTTCAAAAGTATGAATAAAATATTTTTATAATTTTTTACCGTTGAACCTAATTTTTCGGGAATTCATAACCAATAAAAACATGATTCAAAAGAAATTATGACGAAATCAAAGGTAACCTGACCCCTTGGTTTAGCTTAATGTCGCCTTTACTGTTCTATTGCATAATTTGATATTTAAGGTGAAAAGCTGGAAGTGTTAAAAAACGTTACTTTTCTTAACACTTTGTGTTGTGTACTAGAATGGAGTATTTTAACTTCATGTTCACGATTTAAAAAACATTTTTTTAAACGGTCGTGGAAAAAAAATGTATTTTTAATTAAATTTTATGACCTACAATTTTATTGTCTTTACTTTATCTTTAGCACCAATTAAATTAATATGCCAAAAGGAAATTTATTAATTGAAAGTACTGTAATTAAGTTTCATTTCATTGTCGTAATAAAATGCAGGAGGTTCATTAATTTGAACTCTGCTGCCCAGAAAGTTGGATAATTTGTCATAAATCTAAACTTAACGAAATTAGGTATTTATAAAGACATTGGTCCTAATAAAATCGTCGTCAATATCACAAAGTGGCGTATCTCATATTTTTCAATTTCACAAAAGTGCTTTTTCGGTATTTTTTTTTTTTTTGAGATATTTTATATTTAAGTGAAATTATTTATTTACTATATTTCTATAACTATAAAGCTATTAAAAATCTAACTTATTTCAATTCTTTATATTAGGGAGCAACTTTTTTTAAGCAAAAGTTATATCGGCTCTAGTCATTTTTCCTATTTTGGAGAAACGCCGCTTCGTAATATTGCCGACGGAATGCGCCTAGAGTAATTGTAGCATTTTTATTTTAAAATGATACAATGGACATAATTTTTAAAAATTTATAAACAAACCGGCGAATTCTGCCATAAATTATAATAATTTGGCCGTTTAACTTTAAATTATTTAAATTTGCGGGTTGCAGGAATACTGCAGGCCCAGCGGATCGTGGTAAATTTCAAAACAATTTATTAAATTTTCACACTACTTGTGGTAATAAAAATTCCTGGCGTGTCTTGTTTTTCGGCAAACTTGGCAAAATTCAGCTACCAATTGAACGCCAATACGGCAAACTGCCTTCGGCAGGCTCTCTTTCCTCGACCCTTTGCTGTGGGCACTTGGATATTTTAAAAAGTTATTAAAACCTAAATCAGATTTTTTCTACAAAATTGTGAATATTTTGTCTTTGTGAACCCTCAGATAGAGGTAAGAAATTAAATTTTAAACGTTTTAAAAAACAAAATGGTAATTATTGCAAATATTCTTTGCAGGGTTTTATTTTTAGGGTACAACTACGCCCGATTTATGGTTTCAACTTTTAGCCCGATTTACGGTTTCATCTGTTAAATTGATTGAGCAGCATAAGCAGCCACAGACAAGACACCTTGAAAACCCGCAATAGGCCAGTTTTCCAAGATTTCCATGACGTTTCCTTTAAAGCCACACTATTTCTCTCTGTGACTAATAAGGTTTAATAAAATTTAGCTCATAAGCTAAAGCATTTCTGGACATTTCTCTGGTTTAATTTTAATAAAGCCAATAATTTTTATAAAATAAAAGCTCTTTGCAGGGCCGTATTATCCATTAAGCTGACTAGGCTACAGCCTAGGGCGCGATGAAGAAATAGGCGCCAGACAGGGGAGTAATAGGCGCTAGACAGGGGAGGTTTTAAAAAGTTTAGGTTTACTGCTAATCTTTCTGCAACATGTCTCATTATGCACCCTGCCTCTAAATCAATAAAACACCGCTCCGGTATTTCAATTTGCCTGTGATGTTTTCCCAAGGCTGAACAATTTTACGTTTCCCGAAAGGCCTCGCATTTCGACACGGTTGTAATTTGGCGCATGCGCTTACGCAGACAATAAAACGGTACACGTTTGAATCGGTATGACATGCGGGATTTGGCAAATAACTAATGTCCTCCGTGCCTTGACAATGGCCCAAACGAGTATAAAAACTTTCTTTTCTTTACGTTGGCTGGTTGGTACATCGATATTCTGGCACATTCGGCGGAAATAGCACATTCACTTAGCTGAACTAAATTTGTCAATATTTTTTATTGGTAGCTTAGTTTTTAAATGTCCCCATAGAAAAACTCGTTTGGCGAAAGATCACGTCGATTTCTTCACATTTGCAATGTATTACTGTGACTGTAGTTTCAAATTTTTATCGTCCGTTCTATTGTCGATTTACTGGTATTGGCTATTGGCGAAAATAGGCTGCAACATGTCCGCTACTCTTCGATAACTATCTCCGGTAAACCACCATTTTAAAATAGTGATTTTATCTTGATTTAAGTAGTTCACATTTAAGAATGATGTGACATTGATCTGACAAACTGAGAGTAAGAGGTTAAATAATTTTTCTAGTATTTTATTATAAACTTCTATAATAATACAAGGCGGGTAAGTAAGATAGGAGATTCGTAACTTGCAGCATTCATCTCTTAGCTGGCGGACTGAAAAGAGCTGCAGTTTGTACACTAGATACAACTTTTCATGCTCTTTAAAAAATCCCAATAATATTTTCTTCTAAAATAATTAAGGGAGCCAATATTGGACCACTTCAAAATTTATCAAATATTTTACGATATTTTCTTCTTGTCACCCTAAACTTACTTAAATAAAAAGGTCGTTTTTCTGCAAGTCTACTGTATAATCTAACACCCCTAGTAGCTTTATATAACTATTATCATTTTAGAATTTATTAAGTTCTTCACTTAAAAATCACAACATATATCACACTATTGTGGTAAATTGCCTTGCAACACTAGTGTTAGTAAAGTACACTACAACTGTAGTGGTTATTTAAGGCATTTTCATGCATAAAGAACAAAATGCTCTTTGCTATTTTTACATGTGGGTGTAGAAAAATCTATTTTGCTCAATTACTTTACAGACTCATTAAATTCTATGACAGGATATCTAATCCCAAGGAATATACATTTTCGCCCCTACTTTCTGGCGCTTCATCTTTTCAAACTTTATTGCCGGCCTTTTAAGGCTTATTTATAATAGAAATTATTGCAAGTTGCCTTATTAGGCTCGGGTATTATTTATATCGGCCTTTTTAACACGCTTTATTAACTTGGAGTTTGTAACTATCTATCTATCCATCTATCCATCTATCTATCTATGTAACGGAATCTTTGAGCCTAATTTTAACCAACTTCCAGCTATTCGATTTCTTTGAAACTTTGCACACGTATTAAGGACCCATGACAATGCAATAATCTGCAAACAGTATCCCGTTATCCTGGTTTGGATCGCCAGGAAAAAAATCCCATTATATTATAAAAACAACACCTGTGTTGCCATCTTTTGGCAACATTCCAAAGCTTTCTCAGGTTTAGCTTCTCTTGACAAAATGGCGAAGGAATTTTTAGTGAATAAACTGGAACATTTTAACACATACATACATACATAAATGCATATCGAACTAAAAAATGAAAAATAAATAATAGTTTAAAAAACTAAAAAAACACGCTTTTATATGCAACCGAACTAAAAATTAGAAAATAATTTTTTCATTAAAAAAAAATATTGTCACTTCATAGTAAAAAGCGTGAGGTGCATATATTACAATGTTCATAACTTTTCCCTCATAGATATTGGCAAATATAATAATTATAACAGTTATGAATATATTAAGCACCCCACGCTTTTTACTATGAAGTGACAATATTTTTTAATGAAAAATTATTTTCTAATTTTTAGTTCGGTTGCATATAAAAGCGTAGTGTTTTTAGTTTTTAAACTTTCATCATGTGGCAGGCTAATCGCAGAGGGTGCAATCATCGCCTTTGCCCTGGCTGCCAAGTTGTTTTACAATTTCTGTTCGTGTTTAGCTTTAATGTCGCTTGGCTCACATCTAATTACGTGATTAGACTATATACCATGAAATCGAATATTTTTAACTTGACAACCGTTTATGCGCAGGCGCGCCGAAATGTTATTCGATATTTGTGTTTTTGATATTTCTAAATTTCAATGGCCGACTTGATATGGGACAGTTTGTTTACATTTTCTGTGATTTATTGTGTGTTTCGTGGTTTTTTACCTTTAATTGGACTTTGAATATTGACTTTTATTAGTGATCACAGTGTATATATTAAATTTGTGCTTTCAACAGATAATTTAAGGTAATATTGACATATGGTTATCTGTAAGAAAAAATCTTTTAAAACAAATAAATATTTTTAATTAGATGTGTGTAATAATTGAACTAAAATTTAATATTTTATATTAATAGGAAACAAAACAAGAATTACCTAACATTAAGGGCAAAAAATAGCACAACTATATAATTTGAATTTGGCGGGCAAACGATAAAGTCGACTCACGCGCCATCTGCGTTTGCCTTCCTTGAAGACAGACAAGGAAGGCCCGGCAATATCTCTCTCTCGGATAATTTATTTACATTTAGTTTGCTCGTCTCATTCTTGTCTCTGGCCAGGCACTATTTTCCCATTAATGGAGTCCCTTATTCCACCAGGCATCTCCCGCAAGCTCATATGTCAAAAATAAGGCCGGTATTATTAGTGCCTGACCTTATTTCACTATGCAATAATTCTCTATTGTATTGGCTCTTCTTTACTTACTTTGTAATTTACGAAGAATTTCAATAGCGGCTTGTTAGTAAAAACAAAGATTTTTTTTTTAAATATCTATTTAACAGCTACCTTTCTCAGGCCCACTTAAGAGTAGGGGAATGACGTTTTTTATAATGACAAAATATTTTTATCCTAAAATAAACTTTAACGGTTCTGCACTTCTAACCTTATTTTAATTGTATTAGGAAGGTATTAAATTTTCCTATAAATATTTTGCTTTTTTAAAGGGGAATGTGTTTTTTAATTCAGCTTTGTTCGCAGGGTTCGATTCCCAGCCGGTTCTGGGACTATTCGCATGCGCAGTGAAGAAAAGCAGCGTTCGCGGTTAGTAAAATCCCTGAATTTTTAGTAACAGTTCTGTGTTCGCGGTTACAATGGATCAGTTCGTTACCGGTTCGTAACCTGATTAGCAGTCCTGGGATTTTTGTTGGAACTAAAGTTCAGTTCGAATTTCATGCGCATTGTCGACATGGTCAGCTGTTTTCTGTTTTTGTGGTACAGAAATAAACCGTTGTATTACAGTTTATTTGTTTCTGCCACTTTTTATGCGGGTTATATATACCTGCTTGAATATTTTTTTTATATTTTGTGATTTCTGAGCCGTATATAAACAAAGGATTTTTAATTGTATTCCGTATGAATGTATGTATGCAATCAAATAAATAAAGATTTAATTAAAATATATAGACAATATTACAAGATTTTACCATTTCTTGTTGTTTGAATTTTATCCTTAGTTAAATACACATACTTGTGTTAAGAACGAGAGGAGGCAGGGAATTCCTCGTCTTCCGCCGAGAGACCTCGAGTGGCATTGGACAGTATAACAATTTACCTTTTTGTTTGAATTTAATTTTTTTTGTTATAGTATCCAATTTAACCATGAAAAATCCTAACCAAAAGGCTAGGTTAGAATACATCCTCAGCTGTATAGAAAATCGTTCGCGGTAAATAAAAAATTCCGAACTAATAAATAACTAGACATGCGCTTTAAAACAATTCTAAACCAGTTCGGTTCTGGTTCAGAATCGGTTCATTACTAGACCCGCGAACAAAGCTAATATT
>JACEGR010005402.1:0-73764 GCA_014170235.1 Listronotus bonariensis
CGATAAAAAAATTCTTTATCTGTCAAAATCGTCAAATCTTGTATTTCGGCTAAGCGGGAAATTTCAATTTGTCACCTTCGGTCGAAATTAACCATTTTTCCATCATTTTATTTTTATTCTCTCAAAAATACATAATAAATATTTTGACTTAATTTTTATTTGCATAATTTGTAACAATAAAATGTTATGAAAAGGCCATTTCCTTTAAATTATGTAAAAAAACATAAAATAATGTTGTTTAGCTGCCATTATAAATAAAACAGATCAAAAAAATTGCTTTAATGTTAGTTAAATACCAATGTTAATTAGTATGGTTTAAAAAGTATGAATATGCGTTGAAGGTTTGCCTTCAAAATCCAATATTTATTTGCATGCAACAAAAACGCGTGCTTTATTTAATCAGGATTGGTATGCTGCCATTTTTGTATGCTTGCCGGCAATTAGCCTGCATGTAAAATTTATTGGCAATTGAGTGTTTATTTAGGGTTGACTTTTTAATGCGTATTAGATGTTGGCATAAAACTGCCACCAATTGCCAATGCTTTACCATCAATGCCAATATGAAAAATGTATATTGCCGGTAAATAGTGTTTGCTGGGAAATCGCTTTACACTTTAAAACTAAGACACGAAGACGCACTTTGTTAATAATTAAACACACGAAATGTAATGATAGTCCAAAAAATATTTATGAAAGTCATACTAAGAATTTGGAACACACTAAAATTTATTTACTATTGTTCTCTTAAAATTTATAAACTACAAAAAGTACTAAAAGATAATAATTAAACTAACACTCTAATTTTGACACTTTTCAAAACAAAAATGCTCGCGCCATTAATCTCGTTGCTTAACGTTAAAATGTGCAAAAAGTCATATGCGTTATATTAAGCCGGCTACTCATTACGCAGTACTTGGCGAGTAACTTGACTCGGAATATACTTGGCAAGTATTTGATAAGTTCCAAGTAAGCTATCTACATTACGCGTCTACTTATAAAATTGCGGGTTTTTGGAAAGTACAAGTGAAAAACAACAATGAACAAAAGTGAAACGACAGTTTTAGCTGCTTTTGTAACAATCAGTGGTGGTTATATTTTATTAAAAAATAGAAAAATGAAGTGCAAACGTAGAAGGTGGGGGTTACATCTTTTAACAATAGTAAATATAGGTAGGTATTTTTTGTGTATAAAGTGGGGTTGCTACCTGCGCCACTCGACTAGCGCCAGCTCTTTTGCATATGGCACCGTCCAATAGCTAGTAGGTAGGTACCCAATATAATACCACTATTGCTAATTACACCGAAAAAAGTCCTCGACAAAAAAACGTTTATAGATACAACCACAGCTTAACAACGTGCCGCCTAACAATATTCAACCTAAAATATTTAAACGCAAATACTGACAAAATATGTCATCGGACTTTGATAGTTATTCCTCGCGACCCTTCAATTCGACTTGCCAAGTAACGCGTAATGTAGCGCCGGTAAATAAATTGCCAAGTCAAGTACTTGGCTCCTTTGACTTGTGATTGTTTTCCGCTACAGCTCGGGAAGTGCAAGTAACTTGCCAAGTCTGAACGAATCGTCGTATACACTACTTGCTACTTACCAAGTACTTGGCAAGTACCGCGTAGTGAGTAGCCGGCTTTAAAGAAACGTTAACACATTTGGTGTATTCCTTTTACGCTCTTGAACCGCCCGGAACGACACCAAGGGTGTTCCTTTTACAATTTTTTGACATTTTTTCATGTTGTAGAACCGTTCTTGGCACTATTGACAGTTCAGAGAACGGTTCAGAACGGTTCTACAAGGTAAAAGGAATACACTAATTCAGTGCTTCTCCAGTGCGCAGTCATTCATTTACATAGCAACGGTTGGGAGCCGTACTCCCGAAATAAGTAAAATGCCCGTTTCCACCCAAGGTTAGTTTATATTTATAAGGTTGCGACATATCCTCAACTTTTAGGCGGTTCAAGGTCGGGGACGCAAGGAAGGGCACTTTTCGGAGAAAAGTTGGCAAGACTGGGTAAAAATCAAAGCTAAAGATCAATCCAGTGGCGTCTAGAATTTCCGCATTTCATTTTGCATTGTTTTGGAAGTGATATTTATTGAAAGGTGTAATTCCAAATGTTTTTTATTTAAAGTAAAAGAATTTACAACTTAATAATAATTAAAAACTGTTGTTCTACTAATACAATAAACTGTATATCTCCGGCACTGAACAACATGGCCGAAAAATGGGAGATGTGACGTCATAACACGTCAAAGCAATATGGCCGAATGTCGTGACCTTATATAGACCGACTTTGGTTTCCACCAACTTTTTAGGGGTTCCCTAACGCTAGGTAGAGAATAAGTTAAGGTTAGGTGACGTTTTTGTTTCCACCAACTGAAATCTCTCCCTAAAACGTCTTAGGGACGTCCTTAATTTAGGGGTCGAAAATTCTCCACCTAAAGGTTTTCTAAGAAGAAAACAGCGTATTATTAAGCAAATAAAATACTGTAATTTTGAAGAAAAAATACAGATTTAAACGTCAATTTAGTTTAAGCAGGTTTAAGTAAATATAGGTAAAAAGAAATTGTTCACAAGTTTTTATTATAATCGATGCAAGCTTTTTGGTTTGTGTAATAAAATGGATATATTCGATGACAACTATGAAATATTGAATATAGGTAGTTTGAAATGAATTTTCCGGACGAATTTCTAATAGAAGTAGTCATTTTAAATAATTAATAGTTTAAAAAAACTAAAAAAACACGCTTTTATATGCAACCGAACTAAAAATTAGAAAATAATTTTTCATTAAAAAAATATTGTCATTTCATAGTAAAAAGCGTGGGGTGCATTTTACTATTTTTTCATAACTTTTCCATCATAGATATTTGCAAATATAATAATTATAACATTTAATATATTTATCACCCCACGCTTTTTACTATGAAATGACAATATTTTTTTAATGAAAAATTATTTTCTAATTTTTAGTTCGGTTGCATATAAAAGCGTGTTTTTAGTTTTTAAACTATTAATTATTTTTCATTTTTAGTTTCTGCTACTCTTGACAAAATGGCGAAAATTTTTTTAATGAACAAAGAGTGGCAAATTTTAAAATTTTTCCAACAGATTGCAACTCACTAAAAAATTTCTTCTTCATTAAGTAGCAAAGTTTGAAATTTTGCCAACAGATGGCAATCCAGGCAATGTTTGGACCGTTGCCAATATATTGCAACCCACTAAAAATTTCTTCTTCATTTAATAGCAAAGTTTGAAATGTTGCCAACAGATGGCAACCTAGGTGTTGTTTTTATAATATAATGGAATTTTTTTCCTGGCGATCCAAAAAAAAATAACGGGATACTGTTTGCAGATTATTGCATTGTCATGTTTCCTTAATACGTGTGCAAAGTTTCAAAGAAATCGAACAGCTGGAAGTTGGTTAAAATTAGGCTCAAAGATTCCGTTACATAGCCAGATAGTTACAACCCAAGTTAATAAAAAAGCGTGTTAACGGCATTTATTAACTGTTATTGTTCATAAAAATTGAACACCAATGGTGCAACTAACCCTATATTTTTATTGTTCATAAAAATTGAACACCAATGGTGCAACTAACCAAATTGTGTAAAAACTAAAAAATTTCTTCTTCATTTAATAGCAAAGTTTGAAATGTTGCCAACAGATGGCATCCTAGGTGTTGTTTTTATAATATAATGGAATTTTTTTCCTGGCGATCCAAAAAAGATAACGGGATACTGTTTGCAGATTATTGCATTGTCATGTTTCCTTAATACGTGTGCAAAGTTTCAAAGAAATCGAATAGCTGGAAGTTGGTTAAAATTAGGCTCAAAGATTCCGTTACATAGCCAGCCAGATTGATAGATTGATAGATAGATAGTTACAACCCAAGTTAATAAAAAGCGTGTTAAAAATTTATAATTAATAGTTTAAAAAAACTAAAAAACACGCTTTTATATGCAACCGAACTAAAAATTAGAAAATAATTTTTCATTAAAAAAAAATATTGTCATTTCATAGTAAAAAGCGTGGGGTGCATTTTACTATTTTTTCATAACTTTTCCATCATAGATATTTGCAAATATAATAATTATAACATTTAATATATTTATCACCCCACGCTTTTTACTATGAAATGACAATATTTTTTTTTAATGAAAAATTATTTTCTAATTCTTAGTTCAGGTTGCATATAAAAGCGTGTTTTTTTAGTTTTTTTAAACTATTAATTATTTTTCATTTTTAGTTTCTGCTACTCTTGATAAAATGGAAAAAAAAAATTTTAATGAACAAGAGTGGCAAATTTTAAAATTTTTCCAACAGATTGCAACTCACTAAAAAATTTCTTCTTCATTAAGTAGCAAAGTTTGAAATTTTGCCAACAGATGGCAATCCAGGCAATGTTTGGACCGTTGCCAATATATTGCAACCCACTAAAAAATTTCTTCTTCATTTAATAGCAAAGTTTGAAATGTTGCCAACAGATGGCAACCTAGGTGATGTTTTTATAATATAATGGAATTTTTTTCCTGGCGATCCAAAAAAAAGATAACGGGATACTGTTTGCAGATTATTGCATTGTCATGTTTCCTTAATACGTGTGCAAAGTTTCAAAGAAATCGAATAGCTGGAAGTTGGTTAAAATTAGGCTGAAAGATTCCGTTACATAGCCAGATAGTTACAACCCAAGTTAATAAAAAGCGTGTTAAAAATTAAAAATGAACCAAAAAGGTACTATTAAAAGATATGTTAGGACAAAATGTATTAAAAGATATATACAGTGTGTCCAAGATAAGGATCCTAAGCATGAAAATCTCAGTACCTGTTGGAGAAGTTGTGTTTTTTAAAGCTTATTTACATGCCGTTTAGAAACTTAAAACATTTTCATGGCCTGCTGAGATATTTGGCAAAAACGGAAATTTGACTATATTGATTTTATTTTTATTTTTTTGACTTTATTTAAAGAGATATAAAAAAACTAATAACACTTTTTCATTTTAAGCCGCGTCCACACTAGTAAAATTTACGTTGTGTGCGCCATGCAGCACAAATTTGTATGTGCGTTTCAAATTTTTGCAAGTGTGGACGAGTTTGCCGCATAGAAACACACACAAAAACTTTCGCGACATTCAACGCACGCGATCCGTCGGTTGTCGGTTTTTTTTCAACATCAAAGAGATTTGCGCCGCAATATTGTTTTAGTGTGGACGTATTTACGTTAATCGCAATGATTTTGACAAATGTTGTTATTATGACTTGCTGTTTAAAAATTATAGAAGTTAACTGATAACCACCTCTTTCTAATTTGTTCTAAACCAACCATTCTGTGACTATGTCTGATGCAATGTTAATGATGAAAAGAAAATGCGCTACTTTTATCGTCGTGCAAAATCTTATCAAAAAAAAAAAATAATAATAAACATTTGTATCAAAATAAAAAACAATCTGATGGCGTAAAGTTATTATATCAGCCATCCTTGGATGAAAGTACTGGGCATTTCAAATTTTTTTGCGTATGTCTACAAATGACTTTGAGATTTTAATAAATAAGATTGGACCAAAAATTATCAAAAGGACACCAAGCTTAGAGAAGCCATATCCGTGAAGGAAAGGTTAGCTGTCACATTATGTTTTATGGCTACTGGAGATTCATATACAAGCCTTCAATATCTTTTTAAAATATCCAAACAAAGCATATCATTGATAGTTCCAGAAGTATGCAGTGCTTTAATTAACGTTCTAAAAGATTATGTAAAGGTAATGTGGTAATAAAACCTAATTTTTATTTTTTAAAAATTTATTATATTTCAAAAACAACAACTGTAAGGCGAAAAGTTTAATAAAAACTGAATTTTCATTCGAAATAATACGTATAACACATTTTTGCGATTTCTTCCCAAGCATTATTCTTTTTGTTTTTATGTAAAATTCCACTTATCGCTTGGATCCCATAAAAGTCTTTGTTTTTGATATTCTTGTATCAGAAGAAGAACATTCTCTTTATTTAAATTTATCTTTTACAAAATATAAAATACTTGGCGAAAAATTATAAACAAATCCAGAGTAACAAAATAGTATGCAACGCATACGATCACACACGTTTTGAGCACGAACGCACGACACACAACGTAAAATTGAACGTGGGTAGAACGTGAAACTTGCGCCGCAAATATTTGCGCCGAATTCTAGATTCAACATACAAAACATTTATTTACTAATGTGGACGCGGCTTTAGGTTTGCCATATTTTTAATTTCAGTTAAAAGAAACAATGCATTTTTTTCTATTTTTTTAGGGTATTTTTGGTTGGTTGGTTATTTCTTCTTGGCTCTGGTCCCTTTCGGTCCAATTCTGCCAGCACATTAGAGGTGGCCATGTCTTTGTCTGGCTCGAAACCATGACATGGCCACTGAATAGCTACAAAATACTTAACACAAATTCAAATCAAGGTGTTATTGGGTAGTTAGTTAAGACAACACAACACTGGAAAAGACTCTTCTTGCTCCCGCGCAGTGGAGGAGCTTACACAAAAGAGCTGCGTCGGATGGATTAGGAGGGTGATAGGTGAGCTTTATCTAAAACAGAAATTACAAGTCAATCTTATTGATTTTAATGAATTTACTGATTAATTTAATTGATTTAATGTTAATTTTCGCCAAAACCGTTCTAATATTAAGAGGTGTGGACAATCCCATTTTTCTAAATTCCTCATACATATCGAGATTGGGTAGCTTATTGATTGGGCATTCTAAAAATATGTGTTCTAGGTTTTCTATGCTCCCGCATTCACACAGAGGGTCGTTTTTAATGCCAATCTTATACAAATGGCTCTTAGTCAGGCAATGGCCAGTCCTCATTCTAATTATGGTAGAAATATGTCTTCTGTCTATATAGGCTATTTTTTTAAACCATTTATTTAAGGGTGAGGTGTTGTTAATCTCCGAGTACCATTTTCCTTTTGTTTTAAGCGATTCCTTCCATTTTCTGCTGTATTCGTCGTATATTTTGTTCTTTATAATCGGCAGCACTTCCTTCTTGTCCAAGTCTATTTTTCTGGGGATATTAAGATCTCTACCAATATTGGCCAATCTATCAGCGATTTCATTTCCCTGGATGCCCGAATGTCCTGGAATCCAGGCAACCATAATATTTGTACCACTGTCCTTTGCTTCCAGCAACAATCTTTTGTAATCAGGCTTACATGATCGTTTGAAGAATCCATTTTTGTCTTATTTAGTTTTGAGATTGCACTTTGGGAGTCTGAGAATATAATGCAATTTTTAATATTTTTCTGTAAAATGGTTCTGGCTGTTTCGCAAATTGCTAAAATTTCCGCTGTACATATACAGAGCTCGCCAGGTAGTCGGGCAGAGAAGTTATATTTAATCTCAGGAATGTGTATCCCATAACCAGTTCTTGAGGAGTTTTTGGAAGCATCAGAATATGCGAAAATATAACGATTTTTGAAATCTGCAGTTGCAAGAGAAAATTGTTTTTCTTTACTTATATCATCCTTATTCAAGTGTAGGTTTAAGATTCCTATTTGTCTAATCTGGATGTCTCTTTCTATTTCGAAGATGGGAAATTTTTCAGCTTTGTACATTCTGTTGTAGTAGGGTAGGAAATAGTTTAATGCTTGTATTAAGTATGGTGATTCTTTGTTTCTCCAAAAGCCCGCATTCTTGGATAATTCTCTTCTACAGTCATTCAGGACAGAAATGAGAGGATGGTTTGAGATACTTAGAATTTTTGCCATAAATTTTACTGCCAGCCATTTTCTTCTGTGTTCCATGTCGACTTCTCCAGCTTCCGCTAACAGAGTGTTGGTTGGTGTGGATTTCATGCATCCCAGAACCACTCTAAGGCTCTGGTAATATATGGTATTAATTTTTTGTATGGCTTTTTTACTGCATGGATTAATAAAAATCGCTCCATAGTCCAGATGAGATTTGACTAGGCCATTCAAAGTTATAAGTAGGGTTTTAGGATCCGCTCCCCACCAGACTCTGCAAAAGGATTTGATAATATTGATTCCTTTGCGCGCTTTTTCGGTCATAACCTCAATTTGTCTGTTCCAATTCAGGTTCTTGTTCAGGATTAGGCCAAGGTATTTTACTTCATTTTTGAATTGAATGGTGGAATTTCCAGTAACAATTGGAGGGAGATTTATTGGTTTTGTATTTTTTGTAAACCATATTGCCTCACATTTTTCCACTGAAAGCGTAAGTCCATTCTCCAATAGCCAATTCTGTATTTCATGGAGGGTTGATTGAATTCTGTTAAGGGATGAATTGAAGTCTGTGCTTTCAGTAAATATTACTAAATCATCGGCATATCCAATTAGTTTTATGTCACTGGGGATAATATTGTATATATCATTCATGTATATATTGAAAAGAATGGTACTTAGGGGTGAGCCCTGAGGTAGTCCTGAGTTTGCCAAAGTTGGGCCAAGAATTTTTCCATCGCTGTTTTTACTGTATAACATTCTGTTGGATAGTATTCTGTAAACGAGGTTTGTAAGTTCTAGCGGGATTTGAAGTCTTATCATTTTTTGGTAAAGTTTAACAATCGATACATGATCATATGCTGCCTTAATGTCCAGGAAAACTGCCAATACTTTCTGTCTTTTACCAAAAGCCCTTTGTACATAGGATGTCAGCATTGCATGAGCATTGGAAGTCCCTAGCCCTTTTCTAAATCCTGTTAGGAACCAATTGAAGAGACTTTCATTTTCTAGTTTCCATTCTATTCTGTTTTTAATTAAGATTTCCAGTGTTTTGATGTAAACAGACGCAAGTACAATAGGTCGGTAACTGCCGGCCACTTTTGGGTCCTTACCGGGCTTTAGAATACATATAATGTTGTATTTTTTCCATTCTAGGGGAGTGGTTCTCCTAACAAGCATCTATTGTAGATGTTAAGAAGGATATCTAGGGCTTTGCGTGGGAATTTTTGAATCATGGTGTAGGAAACATCCTCTAGGCCAGGGGCTGAATTCTTCTTTCCTAATAAAGCATATTTAATTTCGTCCATCGTAAAAAGCTCATAGTTATGGGTATGGGTTTCTCGGTCTTGAGGAATTACCAGAATATCCCCAACGGTGGCCATTTTATTCAAAATGTCAATGCGCATGGAGTCTTTGATTGGGGGATTGTTGTAGCTTGTGTTGTGGCCAGAAAACTTTTTACTTTTTTCCATACATATGTCGGGTCTGAGTTTCTATTTAATGAGGAGCAAAATTTTGTAAATCCTTTTTTCTTTTTAATCTTTAGGAGTCTTCTAGTAATGGCTATATTTCTTTTTGCCTCTATAAAATTCTGCATAGTGGGATTATTCTTATATTTTTCGATATAGTGTTTTCTTTTTTTAATTAACAGGGAGCATTCTGGGTCCCACCATGGATTACCCAGTTGGAATGTCGCATTCACCGTTTTTTTCGGAATCGACTCAGAGGCTGCGGAGTCCACGATGTTCTCCAAGATTTCGTAGGGGGCGTCGGTTTCAACATCCATAAGATCTATTGTCATTTTGTCCTGGAACAGGCCCCAGTCTGCTTTTAGAAAGTTTCTAACTTGGTAGGTAGAGCAAAAAATGTCTACAGGTTTCTTGGGGTTCAGTTCACAGATGGTAGGTAAGTGATCGCTATTACCACAGTCTTGTATTGTCTTCCATGAGACCGAGGGGCTCAGGGCGGGATCGATGATTGATATGTCTAATGGGTTGGAAGCGGTGTTGGGGTAAGAAAATCTTGTTGGGGTTCCATCACTAGCCAGTACAAATTCGGTTTCGTCTAAAAATTCGACAAGTGCTCGTCCACTTCTGTTGGTAGTCGAGCATCCCCATGTCGAGTGCAAGGCGTTCAAGTCTCCCATTAATATTGTAGGACCTTCTAAGACGTTAAATATATTATTGAGGTCATTCTTTGTGAAACTGTTTTGTGGTGTTGAGTATATATTAATTATATTTATTTTGCCTAATTTGATTGTCAAGTATTGATAGCGTTCAGGGTCGTGAACATTGTCTATTATGTCATATTTGATATTGTTTTTAATACAGGTAGCTATACCCCCAAAACCATCATTTCTGTCCTGTCTGATTATTCGATACGATTTTAAGAAAAATGTATGTTCCGGCTTCAGCCATGTTTCATTCAACAATATAATCCCAGGTTCAATTTTTTTGATTAGACTAATTAAATCACCTCTGTTGGATTTAACACTTCTTATGTTCCATTGTAGGATTTTCAGGTAATTTTGGTTTGCCATCTTTAAATTAAGGTTTTTTTTTTTTTTTTTTTTTTTATTGGATTTGGGAGTCTAAGTCCATTTGAGGTGATAAATTATTCATGATATTAATATATTTAAGGATCGAGGCTCTGTCTGCCTCTGAGATTTTTGATATTTGGTCGCATAAATTTTGTACAATATTTAAAGTGGCACATAAAGGCTGTGATTTATTTTGTGTGTTTCTTGTATTACTTTGGTTGGGTGTTCCATATGAGGGTCCATGTTCATTTCTGATTGGTTGACTTTGTGAAAATTTTGCTGGTCGCGTGTTGGGAAAGAATAGCGCATCATCATGGGCTCTTTTGTCATAGTTTGCTGGGATCAGTTTTTTCTTTGGTGGTTCTGTCATGGTTTGTTGAAAAGTTCGTTTTGGTCTTGTATTATTTTCGGTAATTCTTCTTTCTGTGATTCTGATGTTGTCATTATTTGTGTGGTGTAAATTATGTTTATTGGTTGGTAGTGGGGGAAAGTCCAACGGGTGAGCTATAAAGGTGTTGTCATTACCATATGTTTTTGTACAAAGTTTGTTTGCGTCAAAAAAGGATAGATTTTCGAAGGCCATTAAGGTTTTAATGTTTTTTGTCTTTCATATTCTGGACATTTTTTGGAGGATGATTTGTGTTCACTACTTTTACAATAAAAGCATTTAGTGAGGCATTCATAATTTTTTGTTGTGGATTCACTTGTGTTTCCCAGTTCATGTTCACCTTCTTCCCCACAGTTAAAGCATCTTTTTTACTTTTACATATTTTTTTGTGTGACCATATCTAAGACAATTGAAGCATTGAGTTACCGGGGAGACATAGGGTATTACAGGAATGTTCAGCCCATATAAATTGATGTATCTAGGTAAAAGTGTTCCTTCGAAAGTTATTAATATTGAAGTCGTCGGGATATATTCTGGTTCAGTGCCTGTACCTGTCAAAACTTTACGATTTAACCTGGTTGCATTTAATATTTTTCTATTAACAACACCATTTGTTTTGATTTCATCCAATGAGATACTTGTATCAATTCTTCTAATTAAACCTTTGCAGGATACAAAATTATAGGGTATAAATAAGTTGTAACCTTTTTCCAGAAGTGTTTTGTTTTGTACGAAGTTATTTGCTGATATAAAATTTGTAAATTCAACACTGAGACGATTATTTCCCTTAGTATCGCATTTTTTGATCTCGTTTAATTTCAAGTTGAAAATTTCCCTAGCTATTTTAATATGATTAAATCTACCTATATTGTTTCCGGATTTTTCCGTCGACTCTATATATACAATAAAGGGACCTATATCGGTAGACCTGTATAAATTGAGATTAGTAATTTTATTGTTAGGATTATTTAAAACTGTTTTGTTTGAAACTGGATTAGCTGGCTTGTTTAAAAATGCATTGTTCGAGGTTGGATTATTAAAAACTGAATTATTTGAGACTGGATTGTTTAAAATTGGATTATTTGCAGGGTTATTTATCGAATCATTGTTACAAATATCATTCCAACTAGTCTGTAAAGAAGGTAGAGGCGAGTTTTTTTGTTGTTATTATCCTGATAAGAAATATTTTTTCGTTTTTTGTGACTGTTCGATGCCAATAATTTCATGAATGTCATCCATGTTAACATTCGTTAGGTTAAGATTCCCCCTCCCGGGTCAGGGGGATCGTCCATCTCTTATATTAGAAATTTAACTTAACAAAAATAATGAAATATCTATCAAATTACAAAAATAGGGTAAAAACTCACCAGGAGAGGGTAAATATACACAAAGGTTAGTATTTTACACCCTGAAAAAAGCCAAAAATTCTCGCACGGTCACCAAACGATGCACAACGTTCAGGAGCGCCTGCCTTCAGATGTCCAATCCATTGTTGCCAAGTCGTGAAAACGTATATACAAATTTCTTGACGATATGGTGAAGGTTTAATAGAAATAAAACAAATTAATTTAGTTATGCACCAAGCATCAAGTAATATTATTATATTAATATACGAACCTAACTTACATACAGTATAAATGAAGGACAAAAAAAACAAACGTGGAAGATATGAAAAAAAAGTGGATGATGAATTAGTATTCCTTTTCTGTGTTCGAATAAACATATTTTATTTAATTTTAATTTTTTTTATAGAGAGGTTATCGTAATTATTACCTTCCTAGAAGGTATTGAAATTATGTAATAAAATATGTCATTAAATAAATCTCTTGTTTTTTTTATGAAAAAATTAAATTCCTTTTAGTCAAACATGTAGTTCATATGTCATCTCTTGGAAAAAATGTAGCAATATGAACTTGAACAGGAAACTAATGATAATATTAATATTATGTAGTGATTTTTTTTTAACTGCAAAGCTCAAGGGATTTTTAAAGCCAAGATTAACTTGAATTATTGGTTCTCACTATGGAGACCTCACTAAATATTGCAACTTCAATAAAAAAAAGACAATATTTGTGAAAATTTTATTGTCTTCTGATAGATCCGCAGTTTCGATTACAACTCATAAGAAGAAACTGCAAGAAACTTATGAGTGATTAAAATGTTTTCTAAAAATAATACAGAATTTTTAACAACCAGTAATATATAGGTACTGTAGGTAATAAATAACAATTTATACACATATGTAAACAAATATTTTTATAAATAGTCTACTAGAGCTAGCCTAAGAATACAAAATATAAATGGGTAAATTTTAGTTAGTTATAAAATACGGTTGTAATGATAAATAAATTCACTAAATAACTACACTCGGTGCTACTTCTGCTTTGACAAAAGTATATCTGTTTGTCCATTTTTCATTTTCCAGTATTTGATATGTCCACTTTTTCAAATTTTATCAAAAGTTATTTTCTCACAGGTATATTCAAAATTATGATGCTGCTCTAAATGAGTCCTAAGGTCTTTGTTAAATTTAAACGACACTTCACAACCTTCCAAACACTTAAATAAATGAGTTTCATAAGAATAATTAAGAGTCAAGTCCACTTTTTCAACAGAATGAACTTCTCGTACATGTCTGTTGAGATTCGACTGTGTTGAAAATAACTTTTCACACTTAAAACAAGATACTGGCATTTTAAATGTATTTTATAAGTCACAATACAAATAAAAAACTACAAATATCTCGAGTTTGCACAATCGAGAAACTGAAAAAAGGAGGGAAAAAAGTTAGGTTAACTTGATAACAGCGATCGAAACATAAGCGGCAACAATGGATCGGACATCTGAAGCGCAGGCGCTCCTCAACGTTCGAGCCGATGTCAAAAAGTGTGTAGGGTATTTTTAAGCAGGCCCCGGATTCTTAACTTCTCGATAGGTAACGACTCGGTCGGTATCGAGTTCTCGATATTCCTTTCGAAACCTATCGGCCTTCTTTTCACATCTGTTTTTACGTAAATATTTAATAGGATGAAGACTTATTTAATAAGGATAGAGCCTAATTATGGAATATGGGAGATATCGACTCGAAATCGAGTATCAAGTAAGATAAGAATCACCATTCGGTATCGACTCGATACGCTACGTCTCGAGACAGCAGTTAAGAATCTGCCTGCTGGCCTTGCAAACAAATGCTTTGACGTGGTATGATGAAATCTGTGGTTATGGCAAATGGCAATGAGGAATGATGCAATGTTTATGGAACCACGTGAGAGCGTAGATGGGATAATAAGCAACTAGCAACATTAGTGTTTTCGTATGAAGTTAGCATCAAGCCAATAGTTAACCCCAAAATTTTATGTTAAAACAAATTTAAATTTCTAATGTTTTTATTATTTGTTAAAAGTTATTTAAAGTAGAATAAATGGAAAATACCGGAATAAGTTTATTCCAAGGAGCTGATATAAAAATTAATAACTCTCAGAATGACGAGGAAGAGGAAGATTTAGAAGATCAGATTAGACGAAAAGAGGAGGTAAATGCTTGTTTTCTTTTAAAATACCGTTATAACTATGTTACAATGATAATATTTCATTTAACATGCTTAAAATCATTAATGTTCTCTAAAATAATCCCTTCCAGAGTCATACTTTTGTTCTTATTGCTATGAAATTACTGAATACCTTGTTGTGTTAAAAAACAACACATTTTATTATCAACGTAAGGAGCTGTAGGTCACATTATATCTCACTTTATTCTTTTCTTTTACATGCTCTTTGTTTTAGCTTCAAAACTTGCTACAAGCGAATCTAGATGACTTTAAATATGATGACAGTACAATAAACTCTTCAACTAATATCTCAGTAGCATCTGGGAACAATTTAGATCAAAACTACAAGAATGCAATTACCCCAAACGAACAGCTTCAAGTGTTATATGATGTGAGGTAAGTTAATTAAATTTCCAATGCTTATTTTATTCAGTGATAAAAGAAATTATCTGTAATTAAGAAATTTTTAAACCATATATTTTTAAACTATATATAATACTGTCTTGTTTTATGCAAACCTCACTGTAAGTAAAAAATAATAATAATATATTTAGTTTGTTTTAATTCATAAAAGCTCTTTTAGATGTAGAGAAATCCATGCCTTAAAAGAAGAATATGACCAGTTTAGAACAGAAAAAACAAAGAAATTGACTCTCTTAAACATAAAAATTTGTTGTTTGAAGCTGAATTGAGACAATTAAAGATTTCTTTTGAGTAATGCCGAAAATTTATTAGGTAAACTACATATTTTACTCTGCGGCTTCAAATCTCTGGAAGTTCGTCGTAACAACGCTCTGTTACTTTTTCTATTTAAACTTATCAATGGCTTAATCGATTGCGGCGATCTTCTAGGATTAATATCCTTTCTGGTACCAACAAGACGTACAAGGCGAACCCAGCTATTCTTCGAAAGGACTCATAGAACTAACTATGGACAATGTGCGTTTATTGACCGAATGGTGCATAATTATAATACTTTCTATTCTGATCTGGACATTTTTAATTTAAGATTATCTTCTCTCAAACGCATCCTAAGCAGTAATATTGTATAAAATCCAATAGATACTTTTATAATCCTACTTTTGTCGCATGTATGATAATTTATTGGTTTTTGTATATTCTCCATTTGAATTTTTGCTGTATTTGTGTTTTACTTTATATTTATATTTATATCTATATTATTGTACCTATTGATTTTTGGCTATTGCTTTTTTTTTTGTACCATTTAGAATGTTTTATTCTGTAGTGTACTTTTGTAAATAAATAAATAAAATAAATAAATAAATAAATAAATAAATAAATATTTAATGTGCATAGATAATTGGTTTTAAATTTTTAGTTGAAAAGTCTGAAGCTTGTAACAAATTAAATGGTACTCTGCAACAGAAAGATATAAAAATAGACAATTTGGAGAAAATTATTAAAAATGTAAGTAGATGGCTGTGATTGTCCTCAGTTGCTCAGATGTGGTTAACCTCACTTCTATTTCTATGTTTTTTTTTTCTAATATTTTAATGTAAACTGCTTGTGGCACTGATAGCTCATAGAATAGATTATAAACACCAGTTCTTTGTTTTTTAACTTTGTAATAAGAAGATTTTTTTTCATCTTTTTAGCATGAATTAGATATTTCTACTTATAAATCTGAAATTACTGAACTGCAATTGAAGCTACAGTCACAAAATGGTCCTTTCAACTTAAATGCTAAATACAACTCTGAAGAATTTCAAAAATCTTTACAGGATAAAATAAACAAGCTTGAAAATGCATTTGAGGGAGAGTGTCAGAAATTAGAACTATGTGTAAGAAACAAACAATAGATATACCAGGTGATGCGTCGCTGAGCGGAACACAGGAAATCCCATCTAAATTTTAAGCGAGTTAATTATTGGCTCTCCTGTACATTTTACAGAAAAAGTGTAAGATAACTTTTGGAGGAGACCACCTGACAAACCCTCGTGCCAAGTTCTAAAAAATTTTAATAAGTGAATCTTGAATTATTCAATTAAATGTAATTTCAAAATTACCAAATTTTTAGTATTACTTAATTATGGATATTTTTCGTCAATTAAATAATACATAATTTTCCTTCAAATACTGACTGTAACTGATTTATTGACACTTTTTCTCATGTCAGTGGCAACATTCACTCTTTTGCCTTTGCATTAAGTTATTAAAATTTTTTGAAACTTGCGACAGGGTGCTCACTCCCGAAATGCATGTACAAATTTGTCCGAAATCCCTGCAAATCCCATCGAAATCCACCGAAATCGCACAGTCTGCGCGAAATCTCAGCCGATATCCCGAAATCCTGAAATCCCAGCCAAAATCTCAAAATCAACCAAGTGTGAAGTGGGTTATTTGCCGGAAATCGGGACGCAAATAGAGTATTTTGGGCTTTTTGTTAACATTTTGGCCCCCCCAGGACAGTATTGTGCCTACCCTTCAAAGGTTACACAGATTATATGTTTTGAAACGTGTGGACCTTTTTTTTCGGGTAGACCTTTTGTTCTACCTTTTTTACCGTATATAAATTGTATGTTAATGTATAATGTGTTTTTATTTTGTAAAAACATTAGGCATACTAGCAGAATAATGCATATATCCAGGCAGATATTGGAATTAGCCTCTTTAAAGAATGCCACTATAAAAAAAAATTACTTATTGAATGTTTAATTAGCTAGTTAAACATTTTTCAGGGTTACTTTGGTTAGTTCATAGAAACACAAAAATCTGTGACTATTTCAGAAAATCCTTAGAAATCGTTAATAATCTCGGGAAATCCTCAGAAATCTCCACTAATCTTTAAAAAATTCTCCGAAATCCATACTGATGTTAAGAAATCCTTCAAAATCCATATTGATTTCGGGAATTTATTTGCAATTCTTGACTGATTTCGGGAAATCTCTAATAATCCCTAAAAATCCCTATGATTTCCGGGAAATCCTGAAATAAATGCACAAATTTTTTAAAGTGAGCACCCTCTCGGAAACTTGACATAAGGGTTTGTCAGATTGGTCTCCTCTCAAAAGTCAAAGTCAAAAATCTCTTTATTCAATAAAAAAATTCGTAAATACAAAGTTGAATGAATGGCGTCAACGGGTAGGGGATTTAAATCCTTGAATCAATACAAACAACCTAGCCTAAGAATATTTTATATAAAAAGTAATCTCACAAACCAAGCCTAAACTTGTTTTATTCTAATCCTAGTTCCTACATATCCTAACACACAGAAGCCGTTTTAAAAAACATTAATTTAGTTAAAACCTTTGTACATAAAAAGTTTTAACAAATGTGAAAGACAAACACATAAAGATCAACAAACATTCTGAAAAGTCAAAAATCAGATTGACAAGATCATGCATAAAAAGACAAAAATCACATTTAGGATTACATAAGAAGAGTAAAAATTTGGAAAAAAGCACATTCATTTAAAAAAGTTAAAAACTCATTTTGATTATCATGGTTCTGGTGAACAAAAGATTGAAAATCTTTGCTGTTAAAAATTTTAAAGATCGTGTGCTGACTTTATCTCATTTGGTAATTTGTTAAAAAAATTAATGGCTGAATAGGTAGGCCCTTTTTCAGTGCCAGTCAATCTATGCTGAGGAAGACATTGTACCCTAGTGATCTAGTGTTAAAGCAATGCCTTATTTCAAAAGCCGTAAATTTATCTCTATTCTTAAACATAAACAAAAGACACTCATATAAATAAACAAACCTGAAGAGTAAGTATATTCAAATATCTGAATTTTCCCTACTGTAAAATAAAGGAGCCCTTAAAATTTACATGGGATTTCCTAGGTTCTGCTTTGGCGAAGCACCACCTGGTATTCTATTTTATACAGGGTGTTTCAGAACTATGAGATTAAACTTTGAGGGGTTATTTAGGCAACAGTAAAAACATTTGAGTATAGGGACCCATGTCCGGAAAAGTGTCGCTATAGCCACTACGGCCCTAAGACGCATTAATATTTAGAAAGACGATTGCCTAAATATAATTTAATGCATTTAATTTTTGGCCTTTTTATATGATATCATTACAACAAAATTAATAAATAAGAGAAAATAATAAATACAATTATTTAATTTAAAAACCAATAATAAAATAAAATAATAAAAATTTTAAACATTGACATTTTGATGTGTGATGATATCATTTAAAAAGGCAAAAATTAAATGTATTAAAACCTATTTAGGCAATTCATCTTTCTAAATTTTAACGCTTCTTAGGGCTGTAGAGCATTAGTGACACTATGCTGGACATAGGTTCCTATATTCAAATGTTTTCTACTGTTGCACTCCCACAATCCCTAGAAGTTTCATTCCATAATTCTGAAACACCCTTTATACAATAATATTTGGTATAAGTGATGATATTTTGGCATGCAGCAACATTTTGGTTAAATATGATACATTCAGTCGAATAAATAAAGTGTAGCTTACTGTATTAAAGTTAAACATATTTATCTCCAATGAACTTAAGCAAAGGCATTTGCTTGTGTATATGAGCAATTATGTCTAGTGTTGTAATTTTTATAAGTAGTTTATTTAAGGCAATATTTAAAACTGTTTTCTTTTTAGAATAAAGATAAGCAGGCCCTTCAAGAGGAGATAAACAGATTAATTGTAGAAAAGGAAGATTTGGAAAACGAAAATAGTGCAATACTAAGAAATCTGAATGATGCTCAACAGCAATGCAAAGATCTCATAGATGTGATTGAGATGGTAAAAAAGAAAAATGATCATTTGAAAGGTAAATTTCTTGTGTTTTACAGTTAATAATTTATTATAATAAGAATTATTTTTGGTAATTGTTTAGAAAGTTGCGGCAACTCCGATTTTGACGAAATCTGGTATCCGGGGGTTTTTAGGGTGCTGATCACGAAGATTTTTTTCTCGGCAACATTTCGTTCTCGAGATATTCATCATCAAAGTTAAAATTCAAACTATCCCTATTTTTACTATATTCTCCTTCTTTTGCACTAAATTTTTGATGTATCACTAAATTGGCACACAATATTTAATTTAACAACATAAGTGTATGCATGGTTGCAGCATTGTAGGGGTAAAATATTTGAAATTTAATGAAAAACGTGTAAAATAACTAAAAAAAAAAAAAACGTTTTTTTTAAAATGTTTATAAATTATTATGTGCCAATTTAGTGTTATATCAAGAATTTTGTGCAAAAAAGAAGGCGGAATATAGTGAAACTAAGGATAGTGTAAATTTTACCTTTGATGATGGTGTCCAGGCTCATTGCGATATCTTTTCTGTAAGTCTTAACTCGTTTAGAACTATTCTTGGCCGGGTTCTGGAAAATTATTTGGATTCTCTATTGAGCGGGTTTTTTTTGTAAATTTATAAATGTAGAGTTTGTGAATTTATGAATAAATAATAAATAAATAAATGTCTCGAAAACGAAACGTTGCCGAAAAATATCAGATTCGTGATCAGCGCCTCAAAAGACTCCGTATACCAAATTTCGTCAAAATCGGAGTTGCCGCAACTTTCTAGACAATTACCTTATTTTTAATATAAAATAAATTTGAAAAGGATATTTTTGCAGAAAGAATTCATCAAACCGAATTAAATAAGGAAGAAACTTCTGAACTTAGTAAACAAAAATTTCTGGTAAGTTTTTAAGTTTAATTTGTTTCAATTTTGCTTGTGATACCATTTAATTAGAGAATTGAAATTGAAATTGAAAATTTTATCTGATGTTGAAGAGTTAATAAATATTACAGATAACAAAGCAAACTAACTGGCTTGTCATAATATAGAAAAAATAATTAATGTCTACTGACATTACCTTTATTGTTTATTTTTGTTTATCTTTTTTAGGATAATGTTACACTTGCAGATCACACTGAAAGGCTGAAGAAAATGTTGCTTGACAAATCCATAGAATTAGATACTCTTAACACTAAGCTTAGGTAATAATTCATATTTTAATATTATTTATTTTAATAATACTTTAATCCAGGAGTTACCAACTGGCGGACCGCCAACCTATTTTGAGCGGACCTTGTTGAGTACGCAATTGAATTTCTTTCGCGCTGTCAATGTCATTTTTCTCATTAAAATTGTATAAACCCTTCACTTCTTTTTGTTTAAATCAAATCAAAAACATTTTATTGAAAGAACACAAAAATGTTGTACAATATTTACCTAATCTATCTTAAATCTACGAACACTACTTACTACATTAATTAATTAATTTGGTGGTAATATACATAGGTATACAAATTATAGGGAAGTATACAAAAGTTAAATAAGTCGATCAAGATTGTTATAAAATTCAGTTAGTAAATAATTTGTACAATTCAGCAGGTGTTTTCTTAACTTGTTTTTAAATTTAGGTAATTGTAATTTTTTATATTCTCAGGATAGGGGAGGTTTTTTCCTTGATGATACAATGAATCAAGGGTTAGTGTACTATTATATTGTGGCACCACAATATTGTTATTAGCTCTAGTAAAATAGCTATGTACATCGTTTCTTCTTTAAAAGAATTCCTCCAAATTGTAATTATGCAAAAGTTAGGATATCAAAAATTAGAATGTCAAAGAATGTTAAAATTTTAAATTTTTGAAGAGTAGTCTACATGTCATACTCAAACATTTACGATTATTCGAATAGCTTTTCTTTGCAGCAGAAAACTAGGTTAGTTTCTTGATAAGGCAAACATAACCCCAGAAGGGTAGGCGGTATCTAAAATGAAATTCAAATAGGGCATAATAAACCTGTATAGCAGTTTCTTGATTTAGAGTATTTCAGAATGTTGTTTATTCATTATTACAGACAATAAAATAATACAGTTTATTATTTTAAATGTTATGTCTATCTACAAGCAGAGTGACTTTTTTTTTCTGGACCGCGACGGTCATGATATTAAAAAAAAGGCCCCCAATGAAAGTAGTTGGTGACACCCCTGCTTTAATCTATGTATAGAAATCTTCTTAATACAATTTCAAGTAGTAAATATGTACATCTAAAGAAAATTGTTATGGTAAGTTTACATCTGACATTTATTGCATGATAATGTATGTCAGACAAAATTCTAGCTAATGTAAACGATTAAAGATTTATTCTATTCTATTCGATTTTCAGTTTTTTGGCTTTCATACGTAATGTTATTCAGCCATTGTCAAGTGGTTATGGTCAAAAATTTATATCCGATAGAAATTTTTTATTCTTTACGTTAGCCAGAATTTCTGTCTGACATTTACTGAGGTCAACATAAATTTTTAACTACAACCACTTGACGATGGCTGAATAAATTACGTGTGAAAGCCAAAAACACAAATAGAATAGAATAGAATAGAATAAATTTTTGACCGTTTACATTAGCCAGAATTTCTATCTGACATAAATTATCATGCAATAAATGTCAGTTCTAAACCTACTATTAAAATATAAATTTTATTTTGTCGTCATAATTGGTTTAACAAATAAATTTATCTAATATTTTGGAGGTGCTCTGTTGACTTAAATGTATGGAATATTGTTAAATATTTTAGATATTATGAAAGTGATCTAAAAGAATTATTTGAATACAGGCAGTTGAAAAGCAATGTTTATAAAAAGGAATTTAAGACATGTGGTAGAGTACGTAGGACTTTGCCCTAGGCTACATACTTCAAATATTAAAAACTATGCATTAAAAAAAATGTATAAGGTTTTTTTTGATATTTAAGATAATCCTAGTCACACGAAAGATCTACTTTTGATGCAAAATGACTTACAGAACTACAGAAGGATAATAGACGACAAGAATCAACAAATTCTAAACCTGAATTCAAACAACAAAGATTTAAAAGAAAAATCGAAGAAATGCTTTTGCAGACAAGAAACGAAATACAGAATATATCTTTTAAGTATAATGTGCCCAAATTAGAGGTCATGAGCAAGGAATTGGAAAAGGCTGAGAATACGGTGAAGGTACTGAGTGAGAAATTAGAGGTATGATTGAATAAAAACAAAGTTTGCCTTGTTTTGCGAGTTTTTATTCAACAAAATAAATTTACCTTGACAAAACTCATTTTAGTCTAACATCCGAATAGAAAGCAACCCATACCCATCTGTTTACCTAATAAAAATTATTTTATATTTAGTATAGTATTTAAACAAAGGTATTGCTACAGGTTTGCCTAAAAATTGTGGTCAAGGGTATACCGGGTGATGCATCGCCGGGCGGGACATAGAAATCCCATGTAATTTTTAATGGGGTCAATTATTGGCTCCCCTAATAATTTTAGAGAAAATTCTATTGAAGTTTATTGAAGAGCATGCAAATCTATGTCCATGGTAAATACTTTAGATTTTTCGCTTAACCCGTTTGCTAGTTAGATGCTAATATATTTTTTAAAAATTGTTACATTATTATCGCCTCATATTTATGAACAACAATAAAAATACCAGTTAGCGTGACATAACGTTGTCATTTTGAAATTTAGTGCTTTATTATTATCAAAAATCGTAGAGCGAAAAATGTCATAAGTTCTTGAAATTTGTTACTGTAGTTTAGTTTAACTTAACTTAATTCGTTTGTATAAATACAACTTTAATCTTTTCGCTGTACGATTTTTTGATAATAATAAAGCTCTAAATTTCAAAATGACAACGTAATGTCACTCTAAGTGGTATTTTTATTGTTGTTCATAAATATGAGGCGATAATATTGTAACAATTTTTTAAAATATATTAGCATCTAACTAGCAAACGGGTTAACCGAAAATCTAAAGCTTTTATCATGGACGTAGATTTGCATGCTCTTCAATAAACTTCAATAAAAATTTTCTCTAAAATAATTAGGGGAGCCAATAATTGACTCCATTAAAAATTACATGGGATTTCCTATGTCCCGCCCAGCAATGCATCACCCGGTATGTAAGTAAAAAAAATACCTTAAAATTTTTGACACACCCCTGTATAATGGCAACCCCTATTTTTTTTAATACATTTTAAGGCTAGTCAATAAAATATGTATGTCTGAATAATACAGAATGTACCAAAATATTGTAATAATTTTACCAAATTTAAAATTGACACAATTATCCATGGCTCTATTTATAAAATTGGAGAGAGAAAATTAGTAATATATTATTTCTATCTTGTAGAATTTAAAAAATAAAATAAAATTGTCATTATACAAAGTGTGTCAACAATTTTGAGGAAATTTTTAAATTGAAATATAGCTTTGACCATAATTTTTTAGGCAACCATGAAGCAATACCTTAGTTTAAATACGATATTTAATGTAAAATACTTTTTTCCGGTGCACAGATGGGTGCAGGTTGCTTCCTATTCCGATCTTAGACTATTTGTTGTGTGTTTTATTCTTTATCAGAAATCGTCACATACATACGCTGTAGACCGGTAAGACACCCTTACAAAACTTTGAAACAAACCCTTATCAAATAAAGCTTAGCATAGTATTTTTGTTTTTAGGAGTCAGAAGAAAGAAGATTGAGTTTATTAAAAAAACTTAAGCATAAAAACGAGCAGAATGATACATCACTGTTAGATGAGCTCGCAAAATGCACTAATGACTTAAAAGAAACCAAAATGTTACTGCGAAATGAACAAGATCAAAACACTGAGATATTTCAGCAATTGGAGCATTATAAAAATGAGGTAAATTAAATTTTGTTATAGGTTTTAGATCATAGAAAATGAAAAGCATGGGTTTCACAACCTTAATACTCCTGTACAGTTTAAAAACTTGCTTTATTGCTTCAAAACACCTCTTTTCCTGAGATCACCAAAGTTAAGTGACGTTGAGCACAGTTAAGACTTGTTTGCATGCGACATAATAATGTCATAAAACTTTAAGTCATGACAATATGACATTTTTATTGATTGTATTCATGTATTTAATGTCATGTCTTTTCTCTTAAATTAGAAATGTCATCGATTGAAATGGTTGTGGCACTAGCACAACTGTTAGGTTTAAATATAAGTGATAGTAAAAGAAAAAGGAAAATAAAAAAACCGGTTAAGGATATGGGTCCAACGGAGAAATAAATTGGGTCCATGTAACACCCTTATAAGAGAACTTGCTGCACCAACTAAAAAAATATAAATAATATTTCTCCGAAAAGTGGACGATATGGACAACAATATTTCCATCATCTATTGTTTAACTTGTAAACAAATATTCCTTAACTATACTTTCACACACACATGACGCGTAAAATTGATGCCACGTAGTCATGACATTGCGGTACTGCTGTTTTCACAAGGTATGTTACATGGAACTAATGTAACATGTCACAAAAATATCAACATAATCTTGGTTTCGTGACATTAATGCTAAATTGTCGTCACGACAACATTACTTTGAAGTTAACATGTTTTAAAATGTCGCGACTTTTAGACATTATATGTATGTATGTATGTATCCTTGTTGTCAACCAATAAATAAATAAATAAATTATCTTCACATAAAAACGAGCCTTTAGTAATTGTATGGATGACCTCCAGAAAAACACCTTGTGTTGTTGTGTGTGGTTCAGAACCCACAACTGTAGGTCCCATCTGGCTGACATTACCTAGACGTTAATTGGGAAGTAGTTAGAAGTAGTAGTTGTTTGGATAAGGTGCTGTTAAATCTGCATGTTTAGGTACTTGGATATCGTTGTCAGAACGGGGGAAGGAACTTCTAAAGGCCCCTCACCAACTGTACTTGGTATTAAAGCTCTCTATAAGCGGTCGTGGTGTATCATAAAGATACAAAAAATCATACCCAGGTAAATATTCTATCAAAATGTGTCTTCAATTTTAGGTACTAACATTGAAAAATCAGGTGGAAGCATTAAAAATGGAAAAACGAAAGTTAAAATCTGACATAAAAAGCCCTACAAAATCAGAGAAGCATTCTGAAGACGCAAATCTGAAAAAGAATATGAACAACTAAAAGGCCAGTTGGTACAGGTTATGAAGCATTTAGAAAAAAATAGCGGGAACATTTCTGGCAAAGGGAATGTCCGAAAATAGTCCTGGAAATCAAAAGTCAAATGGACCAATTTCTGGATGGTATGGGGAAACAAAATTTGGAAAAAGGCGTGTGGAAGAAAAGATTAATTCTTGGAAGAAACTTTTGGATCAAATTGAAATAAAAGGTATGTATTTGAGTATTATTTTACATAAAAGTGACGATTATAATAGTCTAAGATGCATAAGGCTAGTTGATAAAATATGTACATACGTTTAAAAGATTTATTTATAAAATTGAGAGAAAAAAGTTTAATGGTATATTTGTATTGTCATGTAGATTAAGTCATTATACAGGATGTGTCAAAAAATTTTAAGTTTATTTTTTAAATTAAATTTAGCCCTGACCATGCTTTTTAGGCAATCCTAAAGCAATACCTTTGTTTAAATAACGTATTTAATATCAAATAGTTTTTATCCAATAGACGAATGTGTGCAGGACGCCTCCTATTCGAATCTTAGACTATAAAGTTCATAATTATTATAATTTTTTTCAATATTTTTTAGATCCTGAGGAGGTACTTAAAAACCAATACAAGGAAGCAGTCATGAACCTTCACTCCTCTAACGAAAAACGAAAGGAACTGGAGGACACAGTTCAAGACCTCAAAAACGCGCTGACCATATCTGAAGGTGAAAAATGCAGTTTAAGCGTGGAATTAAAAGAAAATATAAAGAAACTTGACTGTACAGAAAAACTTGTAAAACATTTGGAGAGTGAAATGAAGCTTCTTGTGAAGGAGAAGAATAGGAAAACAAAGGAAAGAGATATGTCTGGTCAAGGAGATGGGGTGGACAAGGATAGAAACAGTATAGGTAAGATTTTTTTCTAGGACTGTTAAAAAAATGTATACATATAATGTGATTTGAAACAGGTTATATGTCTCATTACCCACGGCCATTACCTACTGTCATCATAAGGTGCTTTAAATGTGCATAAATGAGGAGCTCTAAATCAAAACGCAATTTTTTGATAAATTGCAATTTTAGAAGTACCCTTACAATTTTTACTTATTGTTTTTAGTTAGAGATCCCTGGACCATTTTTCCACAAGAAACATTGGCAACATCGCCAGATGAAGAATTTTCGCAGATCTCAGCAGTTGCATCTCGGGCGCGTATCATCGCGGATCTCAAGAACACAAATTGAAATTTACTAACAAGTAAGTTAAAAACCGGTGTAACTCAGTATTTTTGTACTTAAGTAGCGTGTCTACAGCGCTTTAAATTAAAAATCAAACATTTAAAATGTAATACAGTCCACTAAAAAAGAGAACACATCTCTACCACAAAACATTGGTCATTTCGAACCGGATATATCGGATTTAGTGCGGAAGTGCATCGAAGTAGTGATATTTTGTGTTTTCATTGCGAAAAATAACATTTTTTCTGCAAAAAACTCCAAAGTCGGCATACATCAAGGGTAATTCCCCGCGTACCTTCCCCTCTCACCGCGCAGATGGGCGTAGTCTTCTTTCAGTTGTTAAATATCAATATTTCTTTCTAAGCCAAAAAGAATTGTGGCCGAAGACATTCAGTGTTGCCAAACATTGAGTGCGTTTGAACTAAACTGAAAGATATAAAGACAACATTGCAGTGGGCTTAACAGCAGTGGTCCTATTAAGTTTTGATAATTTTGAATTTAATTATAAACATGGGCGATTCAAAAGCAAGAGAAATAATATGTTTAAAGTTAAAAAGATTTGGAGCTCATTTAGCAGAGGAATTAGTAAAAAGAACATCCAGATTTTGTTGAAATAAAACTTAGAAAAAAAATGGCTGAAGACTTGTACAGTGAATTTGACAGGATTCAAACAAAAATTGAAAGTAAAGCAGCAGATATAGACCAAGAGCTAGATGAAAGGGAAAAGTTTGACAAGGAATATTTCAAAATATTAGCGGCAGCAGAATCATTTTAGTGCAAGATCCCTCAGCTCGTCAACAAGGAATAAATTTATCACAGGTAACAAACCATTCACAAAATGCTCAATTAAAACTGCCACCAATAACTTTAACACCCTTTGATGGCTCATACGATAAATGGAATGCATTTCAAGATACATTCACTTCTTTAATACATAATAATACTTCTTTATCACAAATAGAAAAATTTCACTACTTAAAAGGCTCCCTTACAGGGGATGCACAAAACGTGCTAATAAATTTAGAAACAACCACACAAAATTATCAAACCGCATGGAATTTAATAAAAGAGCGATATGAGAACAAAAAACTCATCATTCAAACACACATTAAGGCATTATTTGAACTTCGACCAGTACAAAAGAAAACTTCGAAGAACTTAGAAGTTTTTAGATTCAATTCAGAAACATGTTAGGGCACTCACAGCTCTTGGGGAACCTACATCACAGTGGGACTCACTATTACTTTATTTATTCTCATCCAAACTTGACAATATCACACAACGAGAATGGGAATCAGAACAAAGTAAGTCACAGTTAAAATTAACTTTTCAAAAATTTTGCGAGTTTTTACAACAGAAATGTCATTTATTAGAGTCTTTGCACAGAACACCTTATCAGCCTTCATCAAAGGTACAGGTTACAACACAAGCAGATAAAAATAAGTACCGACATAAACAAAATTCATTTTCTCGGCACAAAATACAGCCCATGATAAATGTTTGATTTGTGGCAAGGCACCTCACAAACTTTTTGCTTGTGACAAGTTCATGAATATGACTCCGGAAACTCGATCAACAGAAATTAAAAATTAAAGGTCTGCTACAATTGCTTGAATACGGATCACAAGTATGAGGATTGTACAGCAGGGTTTTGTAAAAAATGTACAAAAAGCACAATACACTTTTACATATAGATTCTCATCACAGCAGAAATTATAATAATAAAAATTTTGAACAGAATAGGAATAATAGTCATTTTACAGGAACATCATGTTCAGGAACAAAATGAAAGACAAGATATGCATGCAGCAGTTTTACTTACTACAGCAGTAGTAGAAGTTGTAAATCAGAATGGACACAATACAACATGCCAGAGTATTATTAGATTCTGGGTCCGAATTAAACTTTTATAACAGAAAGAAACTTGTGCAGTTCTGGGAATCAAACCACATCCAGCAGATGTATCCATAAATGGAATAGGAAACACAGCAACAAAAATATCAGAAGTCGCACAGGTAACAATAAAATCAAAAATAAGTGACTATAAAAAGACATTGAATTTTTATGGTTCTACCAACAATATCAGAGTAACACTTCCTGTGGTAAATTTGAACTTAAACAATTTTCACATCCCACCAAATCTTAAGTTAGCCGATCCTGAATTTCACAAATCAAGCAAATTAAACATACTTATTGGGGCTGAAATTTATATGGATCTTTTATTAAACGGACAAATAAAAACAAAAAATCAACCAACTTTACAAAATACTGTGTTTGGGTGGATTATTTCTGGGAAAATAAATACCTAGAATTTCCACAACATTGTTTTTCAGTCCATCATTGTACTCAAAATTTAAGTGACCAAGTCCAGAAATTTTGGGAAGATTGAAAATTTCGGCCAAACCTGTAATGACACTTGAAGAAAGTGAATCGTGAAGAAACATTTCCAAAAACATACAAAGAAGTTCCGATGGAAGATTTATCGTCAGACTACCATTTAAAGAACAATATGAGATAAACTTGGCAATTCATATGACACAGCCTTGAAAAGATTCAATAGTTTAGAAAAGAAGACTTCTAAATAATCCTAAAGAATTTCAATTCAGTACCAAGATTTCATGAATGAATACCAAGGAATTAAGTCATATGCAAGAAACTGGACAAGACAAAACATCTGGATACTTTCTACCTCACCATTCGGTTGTAAAGGTGACAGCTTAACCACAAAGCTAGAGAGTTGTGTTTGATGGTTCATGTTCCACATCATCAGGACTATCATTAAACGATACACTCATGAAAGGTCCAACGATACAAGATGATTTGTTTACAATTTTGATACGCTTTAGATTTCATGCCTATGCGCTTACAGCTGACATTGAAAAAATGTACCGCCAGGTACAAATACATAAAGATGACATAAAATATCAAAAAATACTATGGCGTAATCATCCACACGAACCAATAAAAACCTACAGTTTAACAACTGTTACATATGGGACAACCACAGCACCTTATCTAGCAATAAGAAGCTTACAACAGCTAGCTCACGAACATAATTCAGATTTTTCTGAAGCATCCAAGGTTGTTTTTACAAGATTTTTATGTGGATGACCTTATCACCGGCGCATCCACCATTTCAGAAACAATAGAATTACATAATCAACTGAATTCATTACTAAATTTGGGATGTTTTAAACTTCGAAAATGGAAAACAAATAGTCCTGATATATTTAAAACTGAAGATCGAGATTTGGAAAATTATTTAGTTCCACATGACAAACTGGAAAGCTCAAAAACACTTGGTTTAATTTGGAATTCTATTGAAGATTGTTTTTAAATTTTCTATAAGTCAACAACACAATAAGCAGATCACAAAAGAACAATTCTAGGAATAATAGCTACAGATTTTTGACCCACGTCTGCAGTCTGGCTTGGCCCAGTTATTCTCAAGGCCAAATTAATTCTTAGGACATTATGGTTACTTCAGTTGAATTGGGACGACACATTACCTACATCTGAATGCACCACATGGACTGAATTGGAACAACAGTTACCTTTATTAAACAAATTAAAAATTCCTAGAAATGTCACTTTAATATTAACACATGGAAGTATAAGGGAAATACAGCTACATGGTTTTAGTGATGCATGTGAACAATCATATGGAGCCTGTGTGTATGTAAGAGCTACACATGAAGATGGTAGCCATTCATCCCAACTACTGTGCTCTAAATCAAGAGTAGCACCAGTAAAAACACAATCACTACCACGACTAGAGTTATGTGGTGCTCATCTGCTGTCCAAACTTATTAAAAAATTAAAAATGGGATTGACTTTACCTATTTATGAAGTACATCTTTGGACCGATTCGACAATCGTTTTACACTGGCTATCCGCAATTTCTAGCACATGGAAAGTGTTTATTTCAAACCGTGTAGCTGAAATACAGCAAAATACTCAAGGTGATAAATGGCATCACGTGCCAACTAAAGAAAACCCTGCAGATATTATTTCTCGAGGACTCATGCCACATCAACTTATGGAAAACACACTGTGGTGGACAGGACCTTACTGGCTTCAACAAGATAAAAACAGTTGGCCACAATTTCTACCAGAACTAGTATGCAATGACGAAGAATTAGAAAGGCGGAAGCCAAAATGCCTTACAGTAAGTGTCGCGACAAGTAATATTTTTGATAAATATTCATCAGTTAGAAAATTAAAAAGAGTTCTAGCTTATGTTCAAGATTTATTCACAACATACGTCAAAGAAAATAAATTAACAGGTAGTCTAACTGCACAAGAGTTAGACCAGTGCATTAAATTGTTTACTTAAACTTTCACAACAGCAAGATTTCAGTGAAGAATTATTGGCTTTGAAGGCAAATAAGAAGGTAAAATGCACCAGCAAGTTACTCAATTTAAATCCATATCTTGATGAACATGGAAATAATTAGAGTTGGAGGAAGATTAAAACATGCAAACATTCCAGAAACTCAGAAACATCCAGTCGTACTTATCATCAAATCACAAGCTTACACAGTTGCTTATTGAAGAGGAACATAGATGTTTATTGCACGGAGGTTCCCAAGCGGTACTGTCTTCCTTACGTACAAAATATTGGCCACTATCAGGAAGAAACACTGTAGAGAAAGTACCTACGAAAATGCATCACTTGCTTTAAACATAAACCTGCTATCATAAATCCTATTATGGGAGATTTACCAGTACATCGTTGCTAACACCCTCAAGACCATTCACTATTGTTGGAATTGATTCTATGCAGGACCAATTCTGATCAAAGAAAGTCACCGTCGTGGAAGAGTACACACTTTTCAGTGTTATATTGCAATATTTGTTTGTCTTAGCACTAAGGCAGTTCATTTAGAATTGGTGTCTGGACTTACAACAGAAGCTTTTTAGCAGCTCTAAAACGTTTTATGTCAAGACGAGGCAAACCAACTCACATTCATTCAGACAATGCAACAAATTTTGTACGAGCCAATAAGGAATTGATTGAAGTAACAAAACATGCTTGACATCCGAAACAAATTGGAATCAAGTTCAAAATTTCACAACAAATGAACACATCACTTGGCATTATATTCCACCACGAACCCCAACATTTGGAGGTCTTTGGGAGGCAGTCGTTAAATCTCTTAAATATCATTATGAAACGCATTACAGGAAATGCTGTTTTTACATATGAAGAATACTACACTTTTTTGGTGCAAACAGAAGCATGTTTAAATTCAAGACCATTAATTCCAATCTCAGGAGGATCCCAATGACCTTGCTATTCTTACACCTTCACACTTTCTCATAGGAGAATCACTGCAAGCAACACCATGCCCCAGTTGGTCTTGCGAACTCCAGTTCATGAGCGTGACTCTCTGTTGGCCCAAACCGCCCAATTTCAAAAATTAGTATCGGCACTTTTTGGTCCAGGGTGGTCCAGCAGAATGTTTAAGCCACTCTGGCAACAAAATGAAGCAAGTGCGTGCCTAACAACCGTCTTCTGAAAAAAATCAGAGTTAGGAGAGCCTAGGTTCTTCTTGTAGAAGAAAAATTACCACACAATCTCCACAATAGGCCCGAATCGGGACGAATCGGTACTTCGCCTCCATCACTGGTCCAGAATGGACTTAGTGCGAGTAGTGGTAGTCAAAACCGCAAATGGTACCTGAGACGAGAGTTATTAACAAGAAGTATGTTTTTACCAATTGACTACATAATTTCAATTCCTTTTACAAACACTTAAAGTGCCAATTAGTTTTATGACATTTAAAAAAGAAGTAGTGTATGTGTTTCTTATATGTTGAAAGACTTTAGCCTTTCAAGCGGGGCGGCATGTTTGGACTAAACGTTATTAAATAAACAGTTTAAATTTCGCGCCACACACAAAGAAACATTGGCAACATCGCCAGATGAAGAATTTTAGCAGATCTCAGCAGTTGCATCTCGGGCGCGTATCATCGCGGATCTCAAGAACACAAATTGAGAAATTTACTAACAAGTAAGTTAAAAACCGGTGTAACTCAGTATTTTTGTACTTAAGTTGCGTGTCACAACGCTTTAAATTAAAAATCAAACATTTAAAATGTAATACAGTCCACGTTATTACTAACAAGCTAATTTTTCGTGAGTAGCTTCGTTTTGACGAGACGACCAACTTTTTTCCTTACAACAATTTTCGTTGGTGGTAGCATACAGGGGTAGCAAAGATTAAATATGTTGATTTGATAAATATCAAAAATCAGGATGACGTACCACGCAATTTGTAGGGCAATATGGGAGTTAAATTATGTAAATATTATTTAATCAACAGAAAAAAATCAGGTGGTTAGTAGTTATTTTTCACGACATCGTTAACTATACTGTAGGGTGAAACCTTACATTTTGTAGGACAAATTTTTTTCGGTTTATTTAGATAGATTATCTTAAACATTAACAAAGAAAATCCCTGTTTGTAATAAATTTTTAATATCTGTTAAATCAACACATTTAATTCCTGCTACCCCTGTAAGCTACCACCAATAAGAAAATTGTTGTAAGAAATAAAGTTGGGCGTCTCGTCAAAATGAAGCTACTTACGAAAAATTAGCTTGTTAGTAATGACTTGGAAAAATGGTCATGGGAATTATAACTATTTAATATTTATGTTAAAAAGTTTTTTATTTAAAATATACAAGTTGGCCGCCGAGGTATCCGAGAAACTTCAAATATAAATTCAACAATGAAAATTAGGAAAAAACTTCATATAAACATATGCCCAAACGTCTTACTTTTTAAACTACAGGGTGGTAAATTTTTTTAAAAATATTGTTTTTTTTATAATAACTTTTATACTAACTTAAATATTTTTAAAATTGCAGGGACGCCTCCTATACGCCAAGAGACATTTTGGCATACAAGAATTTTTTTTTACCAGTGTCGTTGATGAGGAGTTTAAGGTAAATATTTTGAAGAAAAAATTGTACGCCACTGCATTTTCTCAAATACATTTTTTTAATTCCCATTTAGTTTGACACAAATTTGATCTCTTGATTTTTTTTATTTGATTTTCGTTTTCTCTTAAATAATTAAAAACTATTTCTCGGCGTGGTCAAATCCCTATCTAATTAAAGAATAAAAAGCAAAGGTGATTTTTTCCTATAGAATTTGATATCGATACAAAATGACCATGCCAAGAAATGGTCTTTATTTATTTACGCGAAAACCGTACACTAATAAAGAAAAGTCAGGGATGATCAAATGTGTTCCAAACCTAATGGGTATTTTATAAACTAGTTTTATTTCAGAAAAATGCAGTGGCGTACCTACTTTTTTAAACTAAAAATATTTAACTTAAACCTCTCATGGACGACACTGGTAGCTTTTTTTTCTTGTATGTCAAAAATGTATTTTGGTGCGTAAAGGCTTCCCACATTTTTTTTTAAATATCTAAATTGGTATAAATGTTATTATAAATAAACCTTTCTTTTTTATTTTAACACCCTGTAGTTTAAAAACTAGGACGATTAATTCATGTAAACTTTTTTTTCATAACTTTCTATGTTGAATTTATATCCAAAGTTTCTCGGATACCTCGGTGGCCACCCTGTATTTTATTATAAATATATAAACATAATATGTTTCGATTAAAAAACTTTTAAAAAGTCATAATTAAAAGACGTGCAGTAAAAATTGTAAGGTATTCTAAAAATTGTGCATTATCAAAAACTGCGTTTTGATTTGAAGCTCCTAAAATATGATAATTTCTATACAGGTTGTCTAAAAAAAAAAAATTAAAAAACAAATGCGAAAAAATTCAGAAGGTGATTCCTTGTTCAAAATAAATGGTATTTTGCCTTATAAACATAATAATAATAATAATAATAATAATAATATTTATTGATGTTGTAAATACAAAGGTATTTACACAGGTCAATTAAAAAGAAGTACTAAAAATACAATAAAACAGTAGTAAAATATAAAATCAAATAGTAGTAAAAAAAAGTGGTAAAAAGAGGTAGCATAGGCATTTGTCGTATTAAAAAGAAAAACTCAAGTAAAATTGTAGTAACAAAAAAACGCGTTAAAAATTATATAAAATAAATAATGTAAATTAAGATTAAATAAATAGACATACATTTTGGCGAAGACAAACAACAAGTTAAAAACGATAATTTAAAAATTCATGTAAATCATAGAAGGCCTGTCCAATGAGAAATTCTTTAATTATACTTTTGTACTGTTTGCCTGAAAGACTTTTTAGTTGAACAGGAAGTTTGTTGTAAAATTGGATGGCCAGATATCCTGGACCATCCTGACACCTCTTTAGACGCCAAAGAGCTGGTACCAAACTCTGCGTATTGCGTGTATTGTAGGAGTGTACATCTTCAGACCGGGTAAATTTTTCCAGATGTTGCTTACTAAAAACAAGATTCTCGAGTATGTAGAGTGATGGCAGAGTGAGTATCTTGAGGTCCACAAAAGCACTCCTACAGTCGGCTCTATAAGGCAACCCAGCAAAAATTCGAACTGCCCTTCTTTGCATCTGGAAAACCTCTGTAGCCCCCGGGCTATGTCCTCACACTATGACGGCATAACTCATTAGAGAGTGAGAAATAGGCCTGGCTTAAAACACCCTGAGACACGCAGTCAGCAATGCCACGGAGCAGAAACGCACTAGAGGCCAACCGTCTGCAGCAATAATCTGTATGGACATTCCATCAAAGCCCAGAATCGAGGTATACACCAAGAAACTTGACGCTTGACTCAGTCACCTGTTTTGGCATATCACGCGTTGAAAAACCAAAGATTGCGTCTTTGTGACATTGAGGTACAGTTTGTTGCAGGCAAACCAAGATTCGGCTCTCAACAGAGCCCCACGCGAACACTTCAAAGCATAGTCTCTTCTGGTGGAGGAAATTGTGGTGTCATCAGGAAAGATGGTGTAATTAGCAAATGTGTCAAATTTTGGTAAATCATTAATATAAATAAGAAACAAAAGAGGCCCCAGGACAGACTCTTGAGGCACTCCAACATTTATTGCTCTCTCTGTAAACTTCACACCCGCCACCCGGGAAATGCTCTAGAATAATGAAATTATACAGAAATGTTTTTTTAACTTTTGTATTTATTTCATTAAACTAACCGATTTGTAATTAAAAATAAAATGTAAATCATAAAGTGTTAGGACAGGGAAATTATTCTTTTTTTTTAAATTCTACTTATATTATTTGCTTGGTAGTTTAAATACATTACTCTCTCTTTGTTTTCAAGAGAAAAAATAGAGACATTTATTTTTCAATTTGTTTGCGATATCTCCCTAATGGTTGACTTTTAACCCCAAGTTTATAGAGCAAACTATACATTATTTTTAACAAGGAATCATCTCCTAAAATTTTTCGCATTTGTTTAGAAACACCCCGTATGTATGTGTTCAACAACCTCGTTTTCTAAATATGATTTTTTAGCCAAGGTCACTATTTTTAGTCACATATGAGTACAAAATTATCTAATAGGCATTTAAAATCAACTTATAATAAAAGTCATAATCTGTTACAAATCGGGAACATTAAATTTATGTTGTTTGCAAATGTTTTCCAGTGATATATCAATACTCAAAGAAAAAGTATAGTATGCAACACGAAATACTCATTTCCCTCTCATATGACTTACAAAACTTATACTAGTGGGTAATGAGTAACATTCCATTCTCGTTATAATATACTATTAGCCGAGTTATTTTTTTGTGATTTATGTTAAATTTTTAGAAAATGGATTAAAGGAATTGGAAACCAAGAGTAATGAACTAAAAATCGTACATGAAAACCTCAAACGATGTGAACAAGAAAAGCAAGAAATAAGAAAATGGGTTGATAAAATGAAAAGTGAAATTGACAGATTAAAAAAGATAATGTAAAATTGGCAAGTGAGCTCAAAGAGGCCAATAAAAATATCTCAATAGGGATACAGGTCAAAGTATGACGGTGAAAGGTGTGTCAGAGAAAGATAAACAAGAAGGTAATGTTTTTTAAAACTTGTATTCAGAATTGTTGTGCTTTTTTATGATATTTATACTTTAAAATGAAGTTTGCCGTCTTTTATCCCCATTTGGAAAGTTCACATTCAGTTCGTCTTGAAAAATTACTAGTTTGCCTATATTTTTGCCAATTCTTTTTAGTAATGGAATCACAAGAATTTAAAAATTGCCTAGACGAAGAGTTAATGAAATCAGAGCTAAGATTGAGAGACGAACTACAGATTGAATATCAAAAAAGGATAAGTGACATTGAAAGACGGTATCAGAAATCTTGTAAGGATATAAACGAATTATGCCAGAAACAAAAAGTGGAATTGGAAGAACAAGACAAAAAGTAATAAACTATTAATTATTATAGTTAGTAAAGAGAAGAGAAAATATCTGATTATTATTATTATTTAAATTTTAGATTTAGAGAATATCTTAAAATGGTCTTAACTGAAGCTGAAAGCTGCACGAATGAGCTTGAAAAGGAAAAACGAGAATTGATGGGACAACTAAGGGTATTAAGACAGGATTATGACAACTATAAGAATAACGTGGTGGCAAATGAAGCAAGATACTGCACGGTATTGAAAAAAATGGAGAAAGAATCTAATGTAAATTTTTTAAATAGTATTTTTCTCTAAGTTTAAAAATTACACCCACTTCATATACACTAAGATTTATTTAAACTTTTATCAGTTTTTTTATGTATACCGGGTGTTACTTCGCCAGACTAGCCATAGGAAATCCCATGTAAATTTTGATACCTTCAAATAATTGCTTTCCTGTGGATTTTGCAACTAAATTGTATTAAACTATTTTGAAGACATTGATAGGATATGCTTACACACTAAATTTCGTCATTTTCTAATAAGCCAATTAAAAGTTATTTAAGAAAAATTATTTGTACAATCTTGACATTGAAATTTTTGAATTTAAAAACGAAATTTTGGGAAAACTGGTCGCTTAGTCCAAAATTAATAAATACAAAATTTTACTCCAATTAGTATTATACAGGGCGAGTTATAACTAAAAAATATAAAAAATGACCAAAACTAAAGTAGGTACTCTTATTTTATAAAAATAGGACAAACTTTAAACCAGGCGTGTGGAACTTTTTACACATATAAAATAAACAGAAGGAAGTTTGGTGCCAAAAACACATTTTTTGCGATTTGGCGCATGGTTTCTTTTTAATTATCATCATCCAGTTTTTCTTGAATATTATTTAAATGGCTTATTAGAAAATAACGAAATTTAGTGTGTGAATCTTATCTACGTCTTAAAAATAGTCCAATACAATTTTGTTGTAAAATCATTAGGAGAGCCAATACTTACACATATCAAAATTTAAATGGGATTTCATATGGCTTGTGGTGATGCATCACCCGGTATATAGGCTTTTATTTATTTATTTTTTAGAAATAAAAATTAAAAAAGTATTTCATATGGTTTACGAATTAGAACTTAACAACCTATACTTTGGCCACTATAAATTGATAATGAATAACTAGAAAGTAACTCCGGGTACTATAGTTTTAAACCAATAAAATACATTTTTTATTCTGGTAACTAGGGTTACTGACTTTTAAATAAATGAAATACAATTTTTTGTTCAGGTGTTTTTCTTAATTTATCGTAAACAGAGTATAGAAAACATGAAAAGCTAAAAAGGTCAGAGAATTTGAAAGTTTAAACATGCTAAGAACTATGAATTATGTATACAGGGCAAGTTTAAGACAAGCTTGATTGTTGATGTTTACGGTGGGTCCCAGGATAGGTGTTACAAGCGGACAAATAGACCAATTTTTTAAATTTTAAAACGAAAGTTTGGGAAAACTGGTCGCATGGTCCGAAACTATTAAATACAAAATTTTACTCAAATTGGTATTATACAGAGCAAGTTATAACAAAAACTTTAAAAATATAACAAAATTGTATAAGTTAATGTTGTAGAGGATTAAATTTTATGTCAAAATTTAAACTTAAGGTAGTACTACCGGTGTAAGAATTAATGTTCAGAAAATTATAGAACTTAGCATCCTGGTACTTTATAATAAGAATATTAACCTGTTAAATTTTCAAAGGTCTACGGAGAACTGAAAAAAGTTATAAAAATTATAAAATAATTGCTTTTAACAGTGATCCTTATGGGAAATCGCAGATTTTATTTTACTTCACAACAACTGATGTTCATATTTTAATGAAAGTTAAATCAACGGAAGAAAAAAACAATTCTGAACATCTTGTCTAATTAAAATCCGACCTTCAGAGCTTATGAAAGGAGTAATTAATAAATAATTGAATAAAATATGCTATGTGAGTGACATGTGGCAACGCCGACGAAGGATTATGATGCGCCCGAAAAATTTTAACGAAAACGGTATATGGGGACATAAGTTAATGCCAGTGCAATACGTTTTTCGGTTACAAAATTCAATGAGTGATAATAAATATCCGCAATAATTAGAAAACACTTTTTCCGAGTGTTTTAAGTAAACTATTCGAAGACCATAATCCGATGTATCAATATTTACGTTATTTGACAGGTTAGGTGACAGAAACTTTCCATGTTTATTCTTAAATTTATGTGCTACTTAACATTGTTTTAAATATTTGTTATATTTTTTTTTAGTGACTGTTTTGCCTTTTCAGTGAAATATTTTTTTCTTTGGTATATATGATAAGGGTGGTTTAGAGATTTTATTTAGAATAAACATAACAATTTAAAACTGATGCTTGTGCAGTAGATTTTTGCGTATAATTTCTATTGTTTTTACGCAGCGTTGCCAAATATAAATACCGCGATAGTCAAATTACCTTAAGCACTTATTTGACTCTTGTGGTATCGGTAGAACTACCTTAAAGCATAACAATAAAAAAATGATATTGTCATTTTTTTACAAATGAAAATGTATTTATTTTAAATCTTTTTTTTTTAATTCGCTGCCTTAAGCCAAATATTTTAAAAACTGTTAATGCACAGTGTAGAAAACTGACAAAATATTTTTTTCCACGACTATTAAAAAAATTCAGTACTTTTTTTAACACTTCGAGGCTTTTTTCACACTTTGAATTAGTGTTTTGTGCCTTCTACAATAAACTGAAATATCAATTTATGCAATGTAACAGTAAACGCGACATCAACTAAACCAAACGGTCAGTTACCTTTGATTTCGTCATTATTTCTTTTAGTTCATGTGTCACTAGTTTTAAAATTTGACAGTAATAATGAATTTGGATGACTAACAAATTAAAAAGAAATTTATACTGTTTTGGTATTATTTCTACAAAAAGTAAGTACATACAACTTTCTAAAAATAAATCACGGCATAGTTATGGAGAGGATAATTGTCTTTTAAAAAATAAGAAGGCTATAATTTTTTGTTGTAATATAATTGCTTAGCTGCAAAAATTTAAATTATTAAGTTGAAATAAATAAAACATGTATAAACTGGTAATTTGGGAAATTTCCATACAGTCGTAGAAAAATATAGTATTTAACACATGCATAAAGTGTCTTTTTTACTTAACTCAACTTCCCATTTGTAAAAAAAAATCACTTTATGCACTAGTTACATAAATTACTATTTTTTTACTTTAATGACTTAACTTTAAACTTTGACATAAAATTTCATTCTCTACATTTATTATACAATTTTGTCCTATTTTTAAAAATAAAGGTACTTTACACTTAGTCATTTTTTATATTTTAAGTTATAACTCGCCCTGTGTATTACTAATCGGAGTTAATATTTTTATTTATCAATTTTAAACCATGCGACCAGTTTTTTCAAAAGAACGTTTAAAAATCCCAAAATTTTTGGTCCATTTGTCCTCTTGTAACACCTATCCTGGGACACACTGTATGTTATTAAAAGTTCATTAATTTCTTGTGGATGCTGAAAAATTAAAAAAAAACCACTGTTGACACTTATCATGTGACTGGCTATTATGGTGGCACATTTACAAAATGTGATTCGAAATGTCAAAAATTTTGGTTAGGAGTTGGAATATGTAAAAAGTTAGTAGACATAACGGTATAGAATTTGGTTGTAGATTTATTAGTCAAATTTTGAAAAACTGAACAATCTAAAAATTGTTATTTTTGCACTATACTTTTTTCTTAAAGTTTTTCTTTTTTTTTCATTAAACACCATTTGATTTTACTTCTAGCACTATAAATTGAGAAAAAACACATTATTACCACAATAAAATATGTGTTTCATTGGTTTTAAAAAGTCAGTAACCGGAGTTCCTTACCAGGTATTTATTACCAATATAAAGTGCCCAAAGTATAGTATCTATTATAAAATTTTAAATAGAAACAAATTGTATTATTATTTTTTTATCATTGGTGTATAGAAAAACATCGAAGCTTGGAAGTTATGGTCAAAAAAGTGGTAAGCAGCTGTCTGGACATTGAAGCAACTAACAAAAAGTTAGAGATAGAGTTTTAACAAGTTTACAAACATATGATCAGGAGGTATGTAACTTAAATATGTAAACTTTGCTTTAAGTTTACTTTGTCACTTTTTTTAAATTTATATCATATACTTTTTCTAGATCGCATCTCTTCAAAAAGTCTACGACGCAAAAATAGAGAAAAAATCCTCAAAAGTATAAAAAGTGTGATACTTATACAAATAGTGAGATTATTTTTCTGTTGCTCAATATTTACCTAATTTTAAGAATAATTTTATCTTTTGTAACTAATATTATCGTTACTACATTTTATTGTTGTAATAAGTTTTTAGTAAATTTTTTATACAGATGTATGTACTTAAATAGTGGGTCTTGTTTTTGTATTTTAAACTATCTATATATTTGACTTTAAACAAGTCGAAGAAGTGAATTAATATTAATTTAGAAGTTTTTATAAACAGCAAACATGATTACGTGACCTTTATAATTAAATACACAAAACTCGATTTAAAATAATTTTATTTTTTTAATAAAATACACTTTAACATAATTGAAGTCTTACAGTTTGATATTATACATAATTTTTTAAAGTTGCTTAAGGTAAAATTTTTAAAAACATTTTTTCCAGGGAATTTTTACATAGCTTCGTAAAACTACTAGGAAAAAGTAATATTATAATTTATGCACACCTAAAAATAATAATATTGCAGCAAATATATTTTAAAATTTTAATCCTAACAAGTAAATAAGAGAACATTGTTGAGGTTTATTGTTTCTCTTACACAGGGTGTTTTAAAAATCGATCACGAAACTTAAGGCTGTGATTCTACACAAAGAAAATCAACCCAGGGTCTATTCTAGTATTCTACATGATACAGTAATTGTGTAGCTTCATATACAGGGTTTCTCTAAAAGGTCTGTACCAAATGCTACCATAGAGTCCTTGAGCCAAAATATAACGATATAACGCAATTTACCTTACTCGAAAAGTGAATCGTTTGCAAGATACACACACTACAGTGTGTTAAAGTTTCTTTTTATTTTAGTTATTGTTAAATATCTTATTTATTTATGTTTTTTTACAAAATTTGCTATAAGGGAGTTTTTCAAAAGTAAAAATCGAAAGCTACTCATATTTTTGCTGTTAAATATAGGGGAAGCTACCTGCAGTCTTTTGCTTTTCTTCAAAGTGTCATTACTTTTTTTGCCTTGATATATTATGATTCTAGTAAATAATTTTTATTCTCATACATTCTTTGCACAAAAAATGTATACTTGATAAATATCGCTACAAGGAACCGTTTCTAAGATATTTTAGAATAAATGTGTTATTTTACATAAAAAATTTCCTCTACATTCCTTAACGCTTCATTTAGACCAACCGGGTTTCTTTAAAATGTCTGTACATATTGATACTAGAATTTCCTTACGCCAAAATACAATGATTAAACCCAATTTGTCTTTGTTGAAAAGTTGATCGTTTACGAGATACATGATGTCCAAATAAAACAAAAATACATTGATGATTTGTCACAGACCTTTTGGACACTACAGGTGGCCCAGATAAAGCGTGAAAGAATGCAATGGAAAATTTTTGTATGGAATAACATGTTTAATCTACAATATATCAAAAATGGTTGATAGTAGCGATATTAAAATTAAAATATACCTAGGTAAAAAATATTATCACACACTGAACCTAAGCAAAAGACTGCAGAAGGCTCGCTCTACATTTTACGATAAAAACATCATGTTTCGATTTCCCACTATGAAAACATTTCAATACTGAATTGTGTGGAAATAGCTATTTACGTTACTAGACCGGAAAATGGTATTTTACGGGTCGACGAAAAACATTTACAGGGCGAGCCGTAGGCGAGTCCTGTAGTTTTGAGGAGACCCGTAAAAATTATTTCCGGTCGAGTATCGTACATAATTTTTTTTAATTGACCGGAAAAAAACTATGTAAATTTTTAGTGTTATATTTAAACGACAATAAGGCAAGGCTGCTTCAATTATTTCATCTGGATTTTCCATGTCTGACTCCATTTTGGCAAAATGATGCTTTCTTTACTTTACAATATCTTGAACTGTCAAATAGTAACAATAGAACTCTGACAATTTTTGTCATGGCTAACAGGATTTTTTGATATCAGGGACCGGAAAGTAAACTAGGGACCGGAAAGTAAATTAGTCCTGTAAAATAGCATTGTCCGCTTAAAAATTGAGTGGAAAATTCAATTTTCCGGTCAATTAAAAAAAATGTCTTTTAATAAATAAAATATTTAAAAAGAACCAAAATAAAATAAAAACTTTGACGCCCTGCATCTTGCAAACGATCAACTGTTTGAATAAGTTAGGTTGCTTAAGATCGTTGTATTTTGGTTCAAAAAATTTGTGGTAGCATTTTGCACAGGCCTTTTAGACATCTATATTTTGTTTTGTCAAAAGATCATTGGTTTTAGAGTCGCAACCCCTCCAAGTTAAATTTTTGGCTTATTACTAAAATGATGGAGCTTAATCCATATACCTAGTCTATGCTCCAAATATGAGTCATATCGGGTTTTGCTGCAAAAACCAATGACATTTTGAAATAAAAAATTATATGAAGATGCACCATTATTTAATCATGTAAAATTACGGCCCTAAGTTTTATGATCAATTTTTGAATCACCCAGTATAAAAATAATACGTGACATTTAACTCCCTACAAATAACACACTTTAAAAAATGTACAATGCATATTTCCCATTTTATAACAATTTTTCATTCTTAAAAAAGTCCACGTTACTTAAGTCTTCCCTGTCTGGCGTCCGTTACACAGCCCCATAGTTCTATAATAAGGTCGTCGGTGAACTCGAACGCTGCTAAATCCGAGTCGTCGATGGCCTCCGCGAAGTCCATTGAGTTCTCTTTGCCCTCGCTGAGTTCCCAGATTTGAGTGGCGAGTTCTGAGTCGTTGATGCCCATGAAGGATTCTAGGACTCCGTTGATTTTTTCTATGCCTGCGTCCATGGAATCATCCTGAAAGAAAAAATGTTATTAACAGTCTTAAAAAAAAGGAGGAGTATTTTTAAAAGTATGTTCACCGATTACTTCATCAATTGTGTACCGATTATTTTTTTTATTTAACAGAGTGCACTGTTGAGGTGGTCCCGTTGGAATCAAGTCAAGATTTGATTTTGGAATCCTGGGGTAATCGGGAGGAAACCTCAAATTACATGCATGTTCACCAATGACTCCGTTAATTGTGGACTGAATTTAATTTTTTGACGTGATAACGTCTTAAATTCGATGAAGCCGACTGCATGCACAAAAAACATGACTCATGCGGCGTTTCATTTAAAGCTTGAAGTGCAAACGAGAGCGCGGAATAGGCCCAATAGGCCTTTGCGTTCGACATTTGTTTCTCTCCTACTTTGAGCGGTCCGCCTTCTATACAATAATACATTTACATGTTTTCGTCAAGTAGGAAATGCAGTAAAAAGTAAATATGGTGAAAATGGTTTAATTGTCTTTTGTTTTGTCAAAAGTTGGAAATAAATTGTTAAGGGGGAATTTATAAAAAAATAATCAGGCTCGACGAAAAGGCGTTGAAGGCGGTACAAATTAGCGGGGCCCGAACTGATTGGGGGCCTGGAGTGATTGTGGGGGTCCGCGCGAGATGATAAAGAAAATGTGTGGAAGTGAGGTTTTTTTTGCTCTTCGACATTTTTTTAATGGAAATAAATTGATTAGTAATGCAAACAATATAAATATTACTTTGGAGGGAGTGAGGACTTTTTTTGCTCTTCAATTATTTTTAGGGTGATCTTTTGTTTTTCGTAAATGGCCCGTAACTTTTATTTGTACGGGGCCCGGCGCCCCTGATAAGAAGTCACATTATTTTCATCTGTTTTAAGGACTCCACGAATGGAGTTTACAACAGGACAAATGGATAAAAAAATTCATTTTTCAAAAAAAGTTATTTCTGATAAATATTATTGTTTGTCAAAAAATTGTGATTCACGAGAGAAAATGTTAATTTTGTATACAGGAAGCTCAAAAACTTGTAAACCCTGGTTTTCTCCAAGAGTAAACTACCTTTATTTTTAATTTTTAAGCAAAATGGTATGTAGAAAATGTATTTAAAATAGCATTTTAAATTACTGTATTTATTTTACAGGGGTAGGTCAAGAAGTTTCATTTTGGTGTTATCAAAAACTAATTATTTTTAATAGCCTAAAAACCCTCGTAATTTGATTTTTAAACACCTGCTTTGCCCCAAATTCATACATAACCCAATTTTCCAGCTGTAAAGAATGTGATCAAGACAATTTCGACAAATTATGGAGTTTAATATCATGTTTTTTAAGAATGTGCAAACCTTGTATACAAAATCAATGTATTTTTTTTGTAAACCATGTTTGTTTTAGAAGCAATAATTTTTATTCAAGAATAACTTTTTTTAATGAAATGTTGTATCCATTTGTCCTCTTGTAAACTTCATCCGTAGACAGTCTGAAAATGATTCTGGGAGATTGCCCACATATTCTGGAGTACAAATTTTAAAAATTAAGCAATACTGGTGCATGCGCTAGACTTGCATCATGTATGGTAAGAACATTCAATTCCATCTCGTATAACAGAAATAACTATGGATGTCCTCTTAGAAATATTAATATTTAACGACCGTTCTCGGAAGGTCAAATAATGCATCTATTTATGGAGGTATTGTACAATACTGCAGCATATTTACGTCGGTGTGTTGAAAAACGGTAAAAACAACTCTGCAATTTGTTTTTCTAATAGTCAACTTTAGAACCGGATAATAAATAGTTTTAAGTACCGCCTATATTGATTTTAGATAGCATATGACATGTGGGTATAAATATTCATAGATTAATGATAAAGAATAGAAAAGCCAATCAATATTGATATATTGAGTGTCCAGACTAATAAAAAATATAATAGTTCATAGTTATACTGAGGATAATACCCTTTCCTCTAATATTTAGTTTTCTAGGACTGTCTTTATGTCTAATTTGAAAAAAAGGGAAGGGAAGAAATTGAATGCTCTATAAAAAGACCCGTGAAGTCTTAACGAACGTTTCGGGTACTGGGTGTGTGAGTCAGTTTTCCTTCTTTTTTTTCCTTTTTTAAGAAATAATACTTTTGTATTTTGTAACTTACTGAAAAATAATTTTTACAATTGAGTTTTTACCATTTTTACCGGAAATTAAACGTTCTACAAAAAAGTCTCTTACTTTTTAGGTAAGTAACAAAATTTAAAAAAAAATTGATTTTTCTTAAAATTCTTTAATCTTTGACATTAAAAATATCTTTTTAATAATTAGATTTTTCAAAAAGTATAAGGGACCTTTTTTCGTAAGATGGAAATAGTAGAAACTCAATTGTCAATAATTATTTTTTAGTAAGTTACAAATTCAATACAAACAAGTATTTTTTTCTTATAATTCTTCAATCTTTGATCTTGAATATCTTTTTAATGGTTAGATTTATAAGCGTTCAATTTTCTACAAAAACTTTTCTAGGGTTTTCCTGTATAATTAAGTCCCGTTACACATGCGAGACACACGAAGCGCCCTACGCCTGACAAAAAAATGCATTAAAAGTAATGTAATGCTGCGTCCAGACTTGCAACAATTCGCCGCGCCGAATAGCGCGCCTCATAACCTCACATACCGCGGACGTAGACGAAATTCACGTTGTTCCAAAGGCTTGGGGAATGATTTCGCGGTGATTTAGAGTTCGGTATTTTGCATCAAAGGAGCGCGCAAATAGGTTGTTTTGTTTGGACGGATGTTTGGCGAATTGTTGCAAGTTTGGACGCAGCTTAAGAGAAAACTACCCTTATTTTTGAACGTGGAGAAAAATATTATTTGGAAAACTTGTTTAGAATTTAAAGTTATGTCACATTTTAAAAGCACAGCCTTCCATTATAAAATAGAAAGAAAAACTTACTTTTTCAACTTACCCCGTATAGAGATTAGATCTAACTAATTTACCTGCCGTAAATTATCCTTACTGCCCTTAAATTTCGAAAAAATATCAAAGCTTTGTTATTTTTAAAGCATTTAAGTACATTTAGATTAATTGAAAAAATAAATACAAACGAACATATGACCATAAATTTAAAAATTAGAAGATGTTTTTTATAAGGCAAAAATAATGTGGCACAGTAATCTATAGAGGTTTTTAGTTTTGACCTCATTGAACCACAAAAAAGTAAAAATTTACGTTTGTTTTTTGAAATGATCCAAATGTACTTAAATGCTTTAAGAATAACAACGCTTTGACATTTTTTTAAAATTTAAAGACAAGAGGGATAATTTACGGCAGTTAATTCAGTTCGATCTAATCTCTATACGAGGTAACTTGGAAAAGTAAGATTTTCTTTAAATTTTTTAATAGGAGGTTTTGCTTTTAAAATATGACTTAACTTTTAATTCTAAACAAGTATTCCAAAACTACCTCGTATACGCCACGGTTTATTTAAATTTTGATCAGTGTTTTGTGAGTTGCAGAGATTTTTATCAAAAATAATTTTTTTGAGAAATCAAAAATAAAAAGTTTTCCATATGATTCAACATTTCTGGCGGTCACTGTATTTTTTTTGTGTAAAAAGAGTAGAGTGTATATAACAAGTGCATAAAGTGTGATAATTTTTTGACGAATGGGAGGCCGTCAGGCAAGTGTGGCAATTTCACAAAAAAAAGATACTTTTTGCATATGTTGCATATCATACTTTTTCTAGAAACTTGGTATTATTTTTTTTTTAATAATTTCTATTAAATTTGTTCTTAAACTGATAAATTTTAAGTTTAGTGGCACATGAACTAAAAGAAGTAATGGCTGAATTTATGGTATTTTGATCTTTTGATTTAGTTAATGTCACGTTTACTGTTAAATTATATACATTCATATTAAAATAAAATTAGGTAGGCATTAAAACAATACAATTATTCAAAGTATGAAAAAAGGGTCGAACTGTTAAAAAAAAGTTTCTTTTTATTACTTCATGTAGTATACTAAACTCGACGACTTTATCTTCATAATAGTAAACGGCATATATTTTAACAGTCATAAAAGAATAAATATTTTGACAATCTGCTAATAAAACTAAAGAGTTCGCCACTACTAACCTGTTCCTGAATTTCCGCTTTTCCACCAGCCTTAAACCTTAAGGTCTCTTTGCCGGTACCATAGCCGGCCTTTTTAGGTGCTTTACTGGAACTTTTAGGTGCTATCTGTCCAAAACCGCTACTCATGGGTTCTATAAGTCGTATCGTGAATGTGGATCCTACAGGAATTTGTTTTAGGGCGGATGCTACCTCAAAATGTCGTTTTCCTAACATCTGTTGGTCGTTGAGTTTCTCGATGTGGTCCCCTACCTGTAATAAGTAAAAATCATAGAAATTAATAAACTATTTACTTTACCAAAAATAAAAAATGGTACTTTTGGTTGGTACTTAACATATAAAATACATGATTTGGTATGGTATGACAAAGCAGATATATCTATTTTTCAAAATTTTGCTTTAAACATTGTAAGTTTAAATATATCTCAAATTTGCTACAAGTATCGTAAATCTTTTAGAACGGGATTTGAATAGGAAGCGACCTTTATCCATCTATACGGGGTGTTATAAATTCGGGGAACACCATTAGGATCTCGAGAAAGGTACAAGGTTGGGTAAACTGGGGCAAAGTTGCCCATTGTTATGCTTAATAATATTCCGTTTTAAAAATTTGCAGCCGTTCCTTGAATTGTCCGGAAAAAACGAAATTTTGCGATAGTTTTTATTTTTTCTCGGTTTATTTGAAGAGAAATATTAAAACAAATGACACATTAACATTGCACTTTTTGTGTTCTATAAAATTATGTCACTAAATTTAAGATCCGACGTTTTGTCTTTGAGCCACCGTCATCAACTTTGTTTTTTTTTAAATAGACGGAACATTTGGTTTTAAACTTAATGTATGTATGTATTTTAATTCCAATCTATAACTATATATCACACTTTACATTTATACGACATTTCGAACCGAAAAACCATCATCATTTACGATTTTCGTAAATTACATTAGCTCTTGTAGCTTGTTAGTTGAATTATAAATAAATAAAGTACTATTTATGAGTAGTGATAATAAAAAATGAATGCATACTTACCTTCAAACGGAAATTTCCAAAATAGTTTGAAAAAACGTAATTTTTTATGGAAAAATAGTTGATGCTGGTTTGGTTCTAAACGTTGCATAAATGGAAAGTGTGATATATCGTTGGATTTAGAATTAAAATACGAGTTTATAAAGTTTAAAACCAAATATTCCGCCTATTTATAAAAAACAAAGTTGATGATGATGGATTAAAGACAAAACGTCGGATCTTAAATTTAGGGACATCAGTTTATAGAACGGAAAAATAGGCAATGATAATGTGTCGTTTGTTTTAAAATATCTCTTTCAATAATAGAAGAAAAAATAAAAACTTTCAAAATTTCGGTATTTTTCCGGATAACTCCGGAACGGCTGCGAATTTTTAAAGTTTTTAAACTAATTATTGTTAAGCATAAAAATGCGCAACTTTGCCCCAAGTTAAACCAACCCTGTATCTCTTACCGTTTCTGAGATCGTAATGGTGTTCCTCGAATTTGTAACACCCTGTATACAGGATAAAAACTTTTTATATCCAAGAAAGTATCTAAACAATGGTACTGCCATAGGATTTCTCAAAAAATTATGTTCAAGGCTATATATAATTAAAAACCTCACAATTTTTGACACACCTTGTATAATAGCCACCCCTATTCTTTAAAAATACATTCTAGGGCTAGTTAATAAAATATGCATTTTTATATAATACAGAATGTACCAAAATGTGTAATAACTTTTCAAAAATAAAAAATTACCCATGACTTTATTTATAAAATTGGAGAGAAAAAAATAGTGGTATATTAGTGCTGTCATAGTAAAAAAAAATTGGTATTATAGGTACAGGGTGTGTCAAAATTTTAAGGGTTTTTTTTATTTAAATTTAGCTTTGACCATATTTTTTTAGGCAAGCCTTTGTTTAAACTTTGTTTTAAAATATTTGATACAAAACAATTATTATCTGGTAAACGGATAAGCAAAGGTCGCTTTCTATTCGGATCCTAGAGTATGAGATTCAGATATTTAATACAGAGAAAACATCATAAAAGCCGGTGGAACCCAAAAGAAGTATATATTTGTGAACACTAGAACAGCGATAAACCATTTTGTAATATTTTTGTTTTACCTACAATTATTCTAAAACAAATAGGTCTTAAGCAAAAATGCTTCCAATTCTTATAGAGTTAGTTACGACAAAGCTACAAGTACCAATAGACAAAAAATAACCGACATGCAAAACCAAATGTACCTTATTTTTAATTTCATGTTTTGTGGCTAAAAAATGTTTACTATGTTATAGAAAATACAATAAGTCCCATTTATACACTGGTGGAATAATTTTTGAGTAAAAATTAAAACCTGAGGAAGTATCAATCAGTGCATTTTTCTCAGTTCTGATATATGCTAAAATAACGAAAGTATTGCATAAGAAGTAAAAACCTTGCAAGCGTGTTATTATCTAAACGATGTACATACTGTTACCATTTAAAAGAAGGTATTTAAGTCATGGTTAATTAATTTCCCTAATTGCTTGAAACGCAATTAATTGTCTAAGTTTAACAAAGTTCAAGTTAAAATTTTATTTAAAAAAGTAGAATGTTTAGAATATTTTACCAGATTTTTACTTTACTTTACTAGCTGCTAAATTTACTAAAAATATGACCTGTACAACACACGCAACAAAAAAAATGTGGAATAATCAATGAAGATAGAAAAGGGAGATAAACAGTTGTCATATCCCAACCCATTGAAAAATAACACGCACATGCGACTTGTGATACGTTAAGCGATCGGGCCCGTTAAATTTTTATTTAATTTTGTTTAAGAAACACAAGATTGTTAGAAATTATAAGTTTATATTTAATTTATAGGTAAAAAAATATGCAGCAAATTGTGTCACATTAGACATTGTTTCTCCCTTCTTTTTATCCTCATTGTGTCATTCTAACAGATTTAATTTTGATACTAAAAGAATTTCTCTGTCCATTGTCTTTATTTTAACTGGTTTCGGGCAGTCCTATCTCTGTCCGTTTTCAAGTGAAAACTTATTAGTTAAACAGAGATAGGACTTTCCAAAACGTAGTGTGAATAATTAAAATAAAGACAATGGAAGTCCGAAATTCTTTTATTATCACTCATAAAGAATAATTGTTTAACACATTCAAACAGATTTAATAAATAACTGCGATCTATTTTTCGAAAAGTAGGCCTTGGAAAATTTTTAAATTTTTTCAACACTATAAAGTCAGTGGAGGACATACGACTAAAATATTTTGACAACACTCTCAACTATCTTATTTTATTGAAACCTTTTTAAACGTATTTTATGTATGGTGTTCTATACCTAAAGTCCAACCTATTTTTGACTTGTTTTAAATTTTATGCCAAAAATTACATTTTTTTGCAAGCCATTACATAATCCATTTTTTCTAAATAAAAGCTTTTAATATGAATTGGGGTTTGATTCTTTCTAGAGAAAAAAACTTTTTAGTTAACTGTATTGATATTTTCATAATTAATAAATACAGGGTGGTTAAAAATAATCGTTAAAATTGACAAAAACCTTAAAAGTATTTTTTATGGAAACCCCTATCTTTTATTACCTTATCCTTTTAAGCAATAAAAATAAGGGTAAATACATAGGTTTCGAAATATGAACAATTAATTAATATTTATCTATTTTAACAATGGTTTTAAATACGGCTTAGTTTGGCTTCTAGTTGGCCCTGGCGGTGAAAAGCGGAGTCATGGGCAACTACACCGTACCTACCAGGGTTTCCATTTAAAACACTTAAGGTTTTTATCGTTATAACTTTTAACGATTATTTTTGACCACCCTATATTTATTAATTGTCAAAACATCAATACAGTCTACTAAAGAAGTTCTTTCCCTACGAGGAACCCAGCCCCAATTAATTTTAAAAGCTTTTGTTTAGAAAAAAATTGGTGTTTATATAATAGCTTGCAAACGTCATTTTTGGCATAAAGTTTAAAATAAGTTAAAAACGATTGGAGTTAGGCCTTGGCCAAGATAACAAGCGTAAGCGTCGGGCGTAAAGTACCAAACCTCTGTACTGGTAGCCGGTAATGGCTAAAATATTTTGTTGTAAACAGCGTCTTCAAACCAGTTTATAGACATTAAAGACGCTCCGCGGATAATATTTATTCGTTTCGAGCGGCAGAGGCAGGGTCACGTATATTGCAGTCGCCACATTTAAAGATAAAAATTATTTTATGCTACCATAAAGATCAAAGGCAGCGCTCTACATTCTCCGGTTTCCGCTGGCCGCAGACGCTTGGTATCGTGGCCGTAGCCTTAGGTATAGAATACTATATATAAAATATGTTTGGAATCTTACGCAGAATCTAAAAATAAATAAAATATAAATAGTACATGAGCGTTCCATTTAAAATAAGGAAATTGACATTTACTTTCGGTATAACCGAAAATGGTAGAACTATCAAAATATTTTAGTTGTATGTCCCCCAGTGACTTTATAATGTTACCAAATTACAAAATTTTGCAACGTATCCTTTTGGATGTGTCAGAAATAGAAATGGCAATAATTTTTTTTTCAATCTTAGTTCTATTAAGATATTTTATTTCTTACTTTAATGTGTGGAATGTTTGATATCACTGATCCTTCCTTGATCCTTTTTATAAAAGCGTATCCTGCCCCGTTGTCTGTTATTGTCAGTCCTAAAGATTCTTCTGTTTTTTCTAATTCTACTTCTTTTGGTCTTCCTAAAACAAAATTTAAGATTTTTTTTTAAATGTACCAAATAGAGTAATTATTATTGCTGTTGCCGTTATTCCAAATAAATTTATCTATTTCTACCATAAAATAAGCTCTTAATAAGTCCTTAATTTTTTTACCGCAATTATAGATACAAGCAGTATATCCAAAATCTAGGCCTGCAATAATATTGCACAATATATTTTATTGTGCAATTAAATTGAATGGTGCTTTGAATCCAAACGCACAATAAATACAATAATAGGAACTGGGCAATATTTTCGTGTTCAGGCGGACAATAGTTTGACTTGATAGTATTGCGCAATACTGACCCTACAGGATGCAATGGAAACGTTTTTTTTTAATCTTTGGACAATCCATGAAGGCTAAAAGCCTAAATACTTAACGTACCGTGGGTGTCGTAGGCGAGGTAAGAGAAAGTCTGTTGACACTGGACTTAAATACTTGAAGATTTGGGGAGGGGGGAAGAAAACCTCCTCGGGCAGCAGGTTCCACATTCTAGAAACTCTAGGGATAAAAGAACGAACAAAATGGAAAGTTCTGGGCCTGTCCAGTTGGACCGTATAGGGATGCATACTCGCGGCATCACGAGCTTCTCTGTTGGGAACCGTAAGTGGAGAAATTATACTGAACAATTCTTTAGAGCAGAAGCCATGGAAGTACCTATAAAAGCAATAAATCCGCCACAGTCGGACGATGGGCAAGAAAAGGAAGTCTTTCTGTAAGTAAAGGATCATTAATTAGGCAAACAGCTCTTCTTCGAATGGAATCAAGCATGCTAAGGGTTGTGGGGGACGCCATGACCCAGATGAGAACAATATTCCAAAGAAGGTCGGATATGGGACACATACAAAGTGTATAAATTAGAAGGGGAAAAATACTTTTGGCTCGAAACAGAAATCCAAGCTTTTTGAGGCTGCCATGGCTATAAATACTGCAATATAACCATATAACCAAATAAATAACAATATAATAATAATGATAAATGCAATAAAAATTAAACCGCTAAAACTTTTGTTCAATTATTGCGCAATCTTTAATATTAGCCCTAGACGATTAATTTTATTGCATAATATGTAATATTGTGCAATATAATTAGCGTCTAGGAGGCGCCTTAAACGGCCCACAGATTATGAAACTGGTTGTACGACAGGTTGTAAAACTCGAGTAGATTTGGCCGTCAAAACATAATCACATAATCTGAAGTGCCGTTCATCAAGTTTACGGTTGGATCTTGGATCAGATGAAAGTTTGGCTGGCAAAAATTTCTTTTACGACCGCGTTTGATCTACGACCGATTGCATTAAGTGTGCGCGCTTACGTGTTTTGTATTGACTTTTAGAAACAAATTCAGTTTTATTCCAAGGTTCATTGGTACATAATCTTGAAGCAAATTCATGTAAGTGTATACATATACAGGGTGTCTGGAAAGGTGAGGTCTAAAATTATGATATTTAAGCTACTAAATAACCTCATAGTAATGCTTCTTTCCATAAGTAGACGGCTGTTCAATAAGTCGGAATTATACAGGGTGCGACGATTGTTTTTTAAATTTAATGTATGCATTTTTAACACTGGTGGTAAATTCGACATTTTGCTGACCGTTTAATTTCTTCATCATTTTTGTATAAAAAAGGTATACCTTATATGAATCGATATCTTGAACCGTTTTTCATAAAATCGCATTTTAAATCCAGACATACCAGCATTTTGTATGTAATAAAAAAAAATTGATAAAATTTTTCGTAAAATATTTAAAAAAGGTGTTTGTGAGCCCCTTAAACTTTATAAATAAGTTAAAAACTGTTTTTACAGATTTTACCATATTTTAATAATTTTATAAAAAAAATATATTTTTATAACTTACAAAATGCTGCTTTGTCTGGACTTTAAATGCGATTTTATTAAAAACGGTTCAAGATATCGATTCAAATAAGGTATACACTTTTTGGACAAAAATAATAAAGAAATTAGGTGGTAAAAGCAAAATGTTATACATTACATGAAAGAAATCGTTGCATAATTCCGACTTACTAAACAGCCGTTTACCTATGGAAAGAAGCATTACCATGAGGTTGTTTAGTAGCCCAAATATCATTGGTACTGTGACAACAATTCAAAAGTTATGATTGCTTTTTTTGTACCAACTTTGAATGTCAATATTTCCCTAACAAAGCGCAATAAAACTTTTTTTTATATGAAGTAGGTACTAACATTATTTTGGCTCACTCTACACCCCCTATCATTTTTGACCTCACCGGACACTGTATGTACGTCATTGCAATAACCAATTTTTGCATTTATTTCTTAACTTCTTTTTCATAGTCGATTACTAGCGACGCGACACTATAATTTTTTTCTTGGTAATCGGTGCTAGGATAAAAACTTTATACAAATCAAACTATATGATTTTTTCAAATGGCGATAAAATAAAAACTGCAAATCTTTACGGCTAATAAATGTTTAGATTGGATGAGTCTGTAGAAAAGTCTAAGAAACTAGTTACATCGATTGTCTGTATTCGATTCCCATGTGGCCTGAAATCGACCAGAAGTTTTTCGAGCACTGTATGAGTTCCGGAATTTAAATGGAGAGGAAAATATCACTGTCGCGATTGGGACGTCCATAACACAAGTTTCCGACCCCTAAGGGATAATTTTCTCGGTCCCAAACAGGGAATTTCACATCATCATTTGGCCATAAACCTGGCGGGCACAGTCTAAGGTACATAATTTAGAACTAATCTCACAGTCGCGATTGGCACGTCCATTTTCCCGATCCCAAACTGGAAATTTCAACGGGCCAAAAACTTTTGCGCATGTGTAAGGTCCAGAATTTAAAATCACATGAAAATATGTCTGTTCGTAGAGAAATCACAAACTAGTCAGCGCCAATCAGATTTTACAAATATGTCTGGTGAACAGTTAGCAACCAGTCACCGTACTAAATAATATTGGCGATTGGCGCTGACTAGTTTGTGATTTCTCCACGAACAGGGCTATTGTCACTGTTGTGCTTGCTACGTCTAAAACACGATTTTCCGGCCCCTAGGAGGTCAACAGGCCAAAAAATTTTCGCGCATAGTGTAAGGTCCAGAATTCAAATGTACATGAAAATATTACTGTTGTGATTGCTACTTCTAAAACACAATTTTCCAGCTCCTAAGGGGTCATTTTTCCGGTCCCAAATAGGAAAATTCAGTTGTCGAGCACAAATCCGGCTTTGTCTTCAAAATGCACCTTCGATCCCGCCTTATTCCGGAAACCGTATTTCAGGGCCTATAAATGCCATTTTCGGCCCATAGGGCCAATTTAAGACTTGTAGGGCCATTTCTGAGCTCGGGATCGGATTCAGCATCGAAAAATTCATAAGATATTATATGCCTAAATCATCTGAATGAACTGTTTTTTTTGGGGCTGTGTTATCAAGGAAAATGATTTTTTGGCAAAAAATCCTTGCCAGTATCAAGAAAAATTTGGAAAAACATTACATTATTATATAAAAAAAGTTATAATTTCATTAATGGAATATTTTATTGTTATGTAGACCTTCTCGACCAGTCCATAACATTTAAATATCAAAGAGTTTAACAAAGGCAAGAGTTTAACCTAATTTGCCGTAAAATTGAAACATCCTAAATTATTAATAGTTATCTACACAGTACACAGATAGTTTTGTTTACTAAGAGGAAAGGCAAATAACTGAAAGATTGGTGTTAATTTTTGCTGATGACGTAAAACAAAGGTTGACTAGCAAGTCGCAAGTACAATAAAAAACGAGATAAGCAATTTTAGCAATAAAATGTATTTATGTAGATTAAGTAACCAGTTATAGTAACCTTGCAATCACTGCGTTGCCGAAATTAGTCACAGGAATTAAAATAACAATCAAATTATTAATAATTTATAGGCACCTTTTGTTGTATTTGATTATACGCACATTATTATTTCAATGTTATATTTCGCGAATCGAAACAGAATTTTATAAAAAACAAAACATAATATTTTATTTGGATCATATTTTGTCCTTCTTTAAATAACGTTAGATAAGTTTTATACAGGGTGGACCAGGTAATAAGTGACATAATAATCTGTTATGACTAGTACATTTAATGCTTTCGAAAAATAAATAATATATATACACAGTTTTAGGAGCAGATACTCGTTGTTAAGGGTTTCAATTTTTAAAAGATTTTAAGAAGAATAGTTTAAATAAACCTACGTTCTAAATGTCTTAACATTTGAGATATAGGGTGGTAAAATTGTAAAAATATACCTTTTTTATTATATCTTTGAAAGTATTTTTAATATTGTAATGATGCAATTAATAATAATCTAAATTTTTTTATTCAAAAAGACTTATTTATGGTTGTCATAATGCGCTAATTTTAGCTCACACACATACATAGGTAATCAATCATATAGTTGTCTAATACAACCCAGATAAAGCAATGATTTTTACACCAACCAGTAAGTATAAAGGTACTGAAGTGCAATGTAAATAAAAATAAATGAAAGATATGCTCTAAATTGGTTAGGCGGATTCATTTATTGAATGGTCTTTTCGTTAGGTACGCGCCAAAAAACTAGGAAGAACGGGACCGCTTCGGTCGTGGTCTCGGGGTATACGAGCTGACCATGTTCAGCCCTATTGACCCCTATGAACTGGCTGGTCGCCTGAAACAAAATAAAGAAACACACCTCAAAAAACCCAAAAAATTCTAATTAAAAAACAATGTATAATGCCACAATATTATTTGTGGCATTAGGGGATTAATTTAGTTTTAACATAATACAATTTAATAAGTTCTAGTTTTTGGGCGTGTACCAAACGAAAAGACCATCTAATAAAGATAAATTAGTTTTTGCCTTCGGGAATTTTTCCAATTCTTAAGACTCATTTTATTATTATTGTTATTGTTAATAATATTATAAGTAATATACAAGATAAAACAACATTTTTCAATAGAACACTTCGTATATTGTATCACAGTTAAAAAAAAATAAAACATTTTAAAAAGTTTTAACAAAATACCACATTTGATGTATCTATCTCTTACAGTTTTGGAAATATTGCCATCCAAATCTAAAATATTGTGTATATGTTACGCCGATAAGCCGAATTCACGGATTCGGCAATATTTTGCTTAATTCATGAAAAGGCAGTATAGTTGCCGATTTCTTGTAATAGACAAAACTGTGTCTTAATACGTGAATTTGGCCCATTTAAATTTGCCGAATACGCGAAATTGGCAACCAACAAACTCAACGCAGACTACAGTAAAAAGCGCCGGAACCGGTAAATAAAACTGTCACATTAGGGTGGTTATGGTTCATTCTGGTTAGCTAAATCTTTTATATTTAATTCGCTTTAATAAAGACTAAAAAAAAAAGATTTAACTAACCAGAATTAATCATGACCCCCCAATGCGAAAGTTTTGCATGACAGTCTGTAGTGCTTCCAATCAATCAAATTGTCTGTTCCGGTGGTTTTTACTGTAGTATACTAAAAGCAATTTTTCGCAAATTTAAGGTTATGTTATGTTATGACGAAATTGTGACAATTTGTAAACATATAACAAGTATATATATTTTTTATTTAGTTTTGCAAAAAATATAATTTTCATGTATTTTTCATTTTTCATTAAAATATGTAAGAAATACATATTAAATAAGTAGGTAATAAAATGAAACATGGCCGATATACCAAAACTGCTTGCTTATATAGTATAAAGGATAATTTGTGAACTGTGGTGCCAAACTGTTTTGGTAGAATTATCTTATTAGAATAAGATTTTTTACATGTTCAGGACACAGGATCTTAAACTTTCCAAAAAAGTCGTTAGATAAGATAAAAATTTATTGAATTGAGTATTTTTTGTTCTTCCATAAATGCTAATAAACATTTATAAAACCTAGTTTCCCAATGCTTTTTTATGTTGTAGGAATATGTGGGTTTCATTTTTTCTCGCAACTAAATAAGGTAAGCATGAGGTTGTTCACCTAGGACCCCAGCATTGGTGCGTTTTAAGAATGGTTTCCAAGTAGTGGGTATTTTCCAGGGTATTTCTACACTTGGTTTACTAAATATTTTTGTTGTTTTTAATGAACACGGCTTCCTTAAATTTATGCTTTTTCCAATGAGGTTCCTGGTGAACAATCCGTGTTTCTGTCCACTTAATGACATGTTCTTTAGACCAAACGTGGTCAGCGATTCAGACTTGGATGTTTCGCCTTTTTGGGTATGTTGCCTATGTTCTAGAATTCTTACATTTAACGGACGTTTTGTTTCACCTATATACGACTTCTCACATTTACATGGTACTTGGTAGATACACTCTTTCTCCTATTTAAATGTGTTTGGTTTGCTTTTTGTTAAGATGTGTTGTACTGGACTTGAAAACTGTTTTAATTCCGTATTGTCTGGTAATTCTTCTAATCTTTTCGGATGTTCCTTTAATATATGGAATGGTTAATAGAGAGAGAGTCTCCTGCTTAGGGGGTCGTACTATTGGGTTCAGATTACAATTCTCTATAATTTTATTTATGGACTTTTCGGTATAGCCATTCTGTTGTACGTGCTTTTTTGCATAATGTTTTAATTATTTCAAGTTTCGTTGCTTCAGAGTGGGTTAAACGGAAGTTAAGGTATTGTCCTGTATGTGTCTTCGTTTCCTATACCGGGTGTCAACGAATCTATTAGACAAGCCATAACTTCTAGAGTATTGGACATATCAAAATGAGACTTGGTTTGGGTAAATGGTATGACAAGAGGGGAGTTTTCGCTTATTTCTGACTTTTTGGTTACTTTCGGTTTAACCGGAAATGACTTCAATTTTGAATTTTTAAATGGAACAGCCTGTATATTTAGACATTTTTGGATTCCTAACACAACACTTTAAAAAAGTTTTTATGTCTAACTACTTGATTTTTGACGTGACAGCGTGTTATAATACGATGGAGCCGGCTGCACGCACAAAAACATTACTTATGCGGCGTCGTTACCTCGCTCTGAGGCGTTCAATTTAAGCCTTGAAGTGCAAGCAAGACCGCGGAAGAGGCACAATCGGCCGCCACGTTCGGCAGCGTTCGACATCTGTGTTTCTTCTACTTGAGTGTACATTTACATGTTTTGTGTTTACATCAAGTATGAAGTACAGTGAAAAATGTGGTGTCAATTGTTTATACAACGATAATTGCGGGGATAAAGGTAATGATTCTTTTGATATTAAATATATGTTCAGTCATCATTAAAATAAAAGCTAGAGGTGCAAAAATTTTAATGATGTTTCCAAATTTTAAATTTAAGAGTGCAGTGAAAAGTGAATGTGCTGTCAATGGTTTAATTTTCTTTTGAAAAATGCAACCATTCCATCAGTATTTAGATAAGTTTACAATTGTTCTTTTTGTTCCTTCAGCGGTGTTTTCTGGATGTTGATTCTCGAATTTGTTCATCTTCTATATGTTTTGGTAATAGTTCGATATAGCGGTTTTCGCTATTATAAGAAATTTTCGAAAAATTCTTTTTCAGGGCGTTTCTATAGGTCGATTATAACACAAATCTGTATGCGCGTTTTCCAAAATCCATTTCTATAATTTATTTAATAAAAACATATTTACGGGACGGTGGAGTGAACAGGGGTGCTGGGTGGGGACAAAACAGTATAAATCCAACGTCAAACACAAGAAAACATGCATACACTGCACTCGGGGCACATGAAAAATGTAAATTAATTTTGAAAAGTATCAAATTTTTCGAAAAACTATCCCACACATATGAGATATCTCGTCCGCCATTAATTAAAGAAGGAAAATATGCGCATTCATTTTGGTCAGCTGATAACATGAAGTTCGTCATTATGAAAATGACAGTCTTGATAGAAGCAGCGTTGCCAAACTTCTTATGAAGAATTAACACCAAGCCTATTTCGGGGATTATCCACCATTTCCATGAGAAACAATGGTATTTTTTTTAGAAATGGCTCCTTCTTTATGTTTAGGTATTTTTCTTTTTCTCTACAAATTATAATGGGAAGAAGGAATAAACTAATTTTTCATAAGAATTTTGTCCTGTATCTTCCTTTTTTTTTACGCTATTGACATTTTCTCACTTTATTTGGCAACATCGCAAGACATTTACAGTTCTATTGCAAACTCTTCTTTTTTATGCAGTGACAGGACTCTTTCCGCGGTCTTCGAGCAGTGCGGTACGTTTACGTAGAAGTCTACATAGACTTCCCGGGAAGGCGATTGAAGGCGTCGTACGAGCGTTGCTGTACCCTTGGGGATCGAGAAAAGATTCACGCTAAATTGGGGCTTCTTTCTTCTGGGGCTAAGCGCTGTGAGTGAAGATTCCTAAAGCCTGAGGTTTTTTCGTTTTGGTGTTGAACACATGGTGTCTTCGTATGGTCGAGGAGGTGCGCAGCCTTGCAGAAATACGTCAGTAGTGAAAGTGACGGTTATGCGCGACACCAGTAGCAGCCGCTGGCTTGACAGTCACAATTTATGCATGTTTAGAAGTTTATCGCTGTTATTGATTTAAATATTTAGCAATAAAAGGAAAATCTGGGGGTCTAGAACCCGACAATCCAATTTTCCAACCACTTGACGATGGCTGAATGCATTAAGTGTGAAAGCCAAAAACCGAAAATAGAATAGAATAGAATGCAGTGACAGCCATGGCGGGATTGTTGTACTATTATTTATTTTTAATTTTTTTAAACAATTTTTTGGACATTTTTGTAAACAGAAATTGCGGTGTATACTGTGAAATACTGTTTTTGGGTGTTTAATGTAGGATTTCTACTGTTTCGTCCCCACCCAGCATCCCTGTTTACTCCACCGTCCCGTAAATATGTTTTTATTAATAATAAATTATAGAAATGGATTTTGGAAAACGCGCACACAGATTTGTGTCATAAACGACCTATAGAAACGCCCTAAAAAGAATTTTTCAAAAATCTTTTATAATAGCGAAAACCGCTATATCGAACTATTACCCATGTTTTTTGTGCAGGTCGTTTCTAACTAAGTAGCATAGTCTGTATATTTTCTTAAATATGGGTAAGTGCTCTTCTTCATGGGTCCATTCTTTTATTTCCTCAAACCTCCGTTGAATGTCATTAAGCAGTAATGATTTCGTCCTTTTGTGGTAGCTTATTTGAGATCTTATAGGTGGTCTGCTTGCTTGATTTAAAATACGTCGCGCTCTTTCTTCTGGAATCGGTGACTTGATATGAAAGCCTGTGGGAATGGTGTTTTTGTTCCTTGATGCGCACATGAAAGTGATGAAACAACCTCATGCTTGACTGCACCCAACTCTGTCATGAGTGCGTGCTCTATAAGACTATATAAACTAAGTAGCGATAGAAATATTAGTTTACGCTTGAAAACGGACACTAAACTAACCTATTATCTATGAAACGGAGAGAGATGGGACTGCCTGAAACGGTATGTGAATAACAAAATAAAGACAATGGAAGTCCTAAATTCTTTAAGTATCACTACTAAATCATTGTCTACCATATTCAGACAGTGGTAAAAAAATATTAAAATAAACAACTTTGGCATCCTGTATCTTAAAGACGAAGAATTTGCAGACTAATGTTTTATAAACTTTTTTTATTATTGTTTTGATGGGATTATTATACCATAGCAGTTTGGGGTCACAGTTCCCAAACACTTTGTATAATCTATATTATTTTTACGGCACTAGGCTTAGTGTTTATTGCTTAGAGCTGTAGATTGTAGATATAATGAAAATTTAAAGTAAAATTCAAATTTGAATGGTCGTCTCTCCAAAACCCTTAATAGATAAATCAAATGTTTTAAGTTCTTAAAAGTATATTTTCAATAAAAAAATACAGTGTTTTAATATGTAAATTGACTCTTTAACACGATTGTCAGTGATAACGCTACTAGTTTGCCCATTAAAAAAGATATATATATATATATATATATATATATATATATATATATATATATATATATATATATATATATATATATATATAATATATATATATATATATATATATATATATATATATATATATATATATATATATATATATATATATAAATATATATACAAGATGTTTCCTAACTACGGGGGTGATTTCTTATGCATTTTTAGGAAAACAATGTTCCCACAAACATATGTCTAGACTAGTTTTATTTCTGAGATACAGGGCGTTAAAGGTTCTAAAAAGGCGATATTTTTTAAATATCTTAAAAACCCTAATCAATTTAAATGAAATTTGGTATACTTATTTATTGTTATAAAGTGTTGTAAAGTTTTACCTAAATTATGATTATTGGATCCAGTGGGGTCTCATAGCCAATATTATTGAGAAAAAAGTACGTTTTTACACAGTTTTTTTATTTTTTCAAATTGGGAAGTTAAAAATACAACTTTTATTTTTTTCGTTTTTAACGTTTTTGAGAGAAAAAAATAAAACCAAAAATTCTAAAAAGTACCAATAAGTTTTATGCAGGTGAAACTTGCAGAACCATTAGCTAAACGCATAAAAGAACACAGATCATAGTAATACATTAAAAACACAGAATTTCATAAATAAAAAATCTGCCAACACGAATTTGATAACAATCATAGAATAAACTGGGATGCTTTGAGTATTTTAGCAAAGGAAACTTTTTCTAAAAGACGCAAAATCAAAGAAAGTGCGTATATATTATTAAATAAAGATAATTGTGTAGCATCAATCAACTAACTCATCACCTTTTTGGCTTACAAATAATAAATACACCAGTTACTTATGTCACTCATGACACAAATGTCAAACTATTTTCAGTTTGCGATACTGAAAAAGCCTAAAATTTTAATCATTTTTAATTTAAATATTAGGTAATATTTTATTTTTATTTTTTAAGTTAATTTTAACTTGACAACGGTGGCAGACTTGCCAATGAAACGTCGTTTTTAATTAAAAATTTTTGGGTTTTTTTGGGGGAAGCGTGGGGTTTTTTATTTTGTTTTAGGCGACCGGCCAGTTTATAGGGGTCAATAGGACTGAACAGGGTCAGCTCGTATACCCCGCGACCAGGAATTGTTTATTTTTTAATTTTGGATTTTATTTTATGTTGTTTATGGATACTTTTTAGTATCATTTAAAGTGCCTTCATTAAAAAAATAAAAACAAAAGTCAGTGGCGTACTTTTTTCCCAATAATATATTGCCCTTTGGTGCCCACTCAGACGCGATTGGACCTAATGATCTTTTTCTAGGTAGAGCTTTACAAGCGCCTTATTACATTAAATAGGTGAACCAAATCGTTTCCAAATGGGTTAAAGCGTTTTTAAAATATTTGAAAAATATCGACTTTTTTTTAATTTAACGCCCTGTATCTCAGAAATAAAGCAAGTCCGGACATATGTTCATAGCAGTGACGTGTAGTAAAGGATAAAAGGTCATTGGTTTATAGGAACTTTTTTCATAAAAAGACTTAAAAATCATCCTCTTAGGTCTCGTACTGTAGCGTAGGTAGGAAAAACCCTGTATATTTTGACTAATAACAAAGTTACTAATGTCCGCAGGGGCTTGAATAGCCCCCAAAAATTAAACAGCATTTAAGACATAAGGGGTGTCCGGAAATTACGCGTCAGGATTTCAGTGAGCGATTCTGCGCGAAAAATTAATGCTACAAACTTCGATACAATTTTTTCAAAAACTCAAAATTAACAGAGATACATGATGTTGAAAAAATGTAGTTATTATTTTTATAACTTTTTTCTGTCAAAACTTATAATACAATGTAATAACTTATTTCCATGTAAACCAAAGCGTTTGTTTTTAAGGCTTGCGTTGTTAATTTTGTAAATCAGAATTAGAAAAAATAACAAAAAATTGTATAGAAGTTTGTTTGCATTTATTTTTCGTGCAGAATTGCCCACAGAAATCTTGACGCGTAATTTCCGAATACCCTGTATAAGTATTTTTGTTAAATATTCACTGTAAACTGGGACTCTCCAAAAACAACCGGCTAGTTGCGCTTCTCAAGAACCGAATTTGAATGACCCGGTAAAGAGCCACCCTGTAGCGAACCACCCTGTAGAATAAGAAGTGATATTTATCGTACCTATAATAAATCTTGCTTACTCTCAAACAATTATATACGTCATAAATCTAAAAATAAGCAAAAAATCCATTCACGATCCTCCAATCAATACCAATCTTCTCTTTTGTGGGAACGAAACAAGGCCAATCTTCCCTTCCTCCTTAACAATATTTTACGACACGTACAGCCGAAGAAGAACAAATAATTATAGGAAAGAAACTTGAAGCACGGTGCACAAAAAGATCTTGAGAAGCTATAATGAAGAAATGCAACAGTGAAGAGGTCTCGAGGACACGTCGAGTACCGCTAATGTACGGTTTTGTTTGATGTATAGCTTAATCAAGATATTCAACCATGAAGAATCCTAGACACGGAGTTTGAATAATAAAGAATGGGAGCTTTCACGGCCTTGATTAAATTGAGAATTCGTGATTTTTGGTGCAAACCACATTGAGATAATTACACAGAACAACTTTACACACTATTTTTTTAGATCTTTACTTAGCTTTGCAGTCTTCCCACTAGCACAGTGAACAATGAAGTGTTTACCCAGAAGACTCGAACTCAATCAACAGCGAAGGCATTTTTAGGAAGTAGTTTTTTTTTAATAATGTCTGAATCTGTTAGACAATGCATTATGTTAATATTAAAAGAAGAATGTCGAACTTCCATTGTCTTTATTTCATTTATTCACACAACGTTTCAAACAGGACTATCTCTGTCTTTTTACACTTGAAATCGGACAAAGATAGTACTGCCTGAAACGTTGTGTGAATAAATGAAATAAAGAAAATGGAAGTCCGTAACTCTTCTTTTTAAACGTCCGAGGTGTCAAAATCGCGTAGCCTAAAAGAGGCTGTGAAATGCAAATGCTGCTTATTTCAGTGCTTGGAAAACGTTGGCCAAACAGGGGAAAAGATGGGTTAAACATCTAATAACCCGACACCCACGAAACATTAGTACTTAGGCAGGAGCCATCGTGGGCTGTTTGCTTAATATATAGATTAAGTACTTCCAGTGGCGTACCTGCAGGTATCGGGTCATCAACATCAATAAAAGTTCCTTTTATTGCACAAAATATTTTGTCGACCAAAAAAGGGGCTTTACGTAAAACATAGGCCGAACGTTTAAGTATGGGCTCCTTACAATACTTTTCATGCATACATTTTTTTGTTACAACCAAACAAAACATATACAACAAATGTGTACTAAACTGTAAGTTGGGCCCCTTATGGTGACAACGGGATCCGGCTATAATTTTCTTAATTTTAAAAGTGAGATTTTAAAATTTGGTACGATTGGTAGGTTACCCAAATGAAATTTTTTTGTCGTATTTATCACATTTTTATCACTTCCGGTTTCGCCAAAAAAGACATTAACTTTTGATTCTTAAATGGGACACCCCGTATAATTTTACATATTTGAAAAATACAGGTCTTTTAACACACCGCTGTATCACTTTTATGATTTTTTTGCAAAATTTTACAAAAAAAAAAACAATTTTTAATTTTAGGAATAAGGTGACATGACCGATGACCCACTTAAAAGTCTTAAAAGTATTCTACTACACTTGTAGATAACTGTTGTTTAGGAGGTCTTTAAAACCGGTTTTCGAATACCAATTAACCGGTTTTGAAAAACCGGTTTTCGAATATCGGTTAACCGGTTTTAAAAAAGCGGTTTTCAAATACCGGTTTTTCGGATAATTGGTTTTTGAATTCCGGTTCTTTGGATAATCGGACCAAAATCGAGAAGCGGTTCTTCGAATATCAATTAATAGGTTTTTGGTTGATTGCGGTTTATATCTAAAAAGGAAAACCGTTCATTTTGTAAAATCGGATATTGGTTGACACATTATACAGGGTGGTTCATTTAACCTTAGACAGGCAAATAACCAGAAAACGGCGCATTTTAGAAGAAAATGTTTCTAGTAAGTATTGTTTGAAATAAAGGGGCAAATTTAATGGTATTATTAGTTTGTGACCTTGACTAAAATTTTAAGGTCATATTCATATCAACTTTGTTTTTTCAAAAAGGAACTCCAATTTTTTTATTTAGAATCTTAATCTACATACAAAAATGAGCAACTTTCATATAAAACTTTTTAAATTCGATTTCAATTTTAAAAGATATGTAACAAAATAAATTTTATGAACCCATTTTAATAGAGAATAATTACTTTCCGATTTTCTGTTAACTGTGGTTTAGAAAAGCCTTTTTCGGTTTTGAGAACCGTTTTCTGTCTTCGGTTTTGAAGACCGTTTTCGGTTTTCGGTTTTAAAAACCGATTTCGGTGTATCGGTTTTAAAAACCGGTTTCGATTTTTCGGTTTTAAAAACCGGTTTAGATTTTTCGGTTTTAAAAACCGGTAACCGGTTTTTAAAACCGGTTTTTAACACCGGTTTTTATTACCGGTTTTTAAATATTCGGTTAACCGGTTTTGTTTTTTTCCGGTTTTTGCCAGCCCTACTTTAAAGTTAGCTTAAACTCTTTTTCTTGTTTAAATCTAAAAACTTAAATACAACCACCCCACTCTCATAATACCATCAAATGAACCTTTTTAAAAGAAATTTAATGTATCAAAGTAACCATTTTTAAAGTATTTATTATCAAACATTTCTATTTTAACCTAAAAAATAGCTTATTGGCAATTCAAATTAAGGAGCAGTAGCGTTGCAATTCGGTCAATCAGCTGATAAAAATGGGTATCTAGATCAAAAGTGTCGAAAATATTTACCATATTTACAGAAATATACTATTTTGGGTTTGTATCACGGCTAGAAACAAAAGCACTTTTGAAAACAAGGCATTAAAGTTCAGACAAAATATTAGGCATCATTGTCTAAAAGCCTAAATAAAACAAAGAGTAGTTACCAGCTAACGTTCTACGTAATTTTATACAAAGTGACAAAACGTAAGTTTTTAAATATTTACACATTAACTGCAGGTATAACAAATCCGACTTTGCACCTTTTGCTTCATGGCAGAATTTTTAACGGAATCCATGATGACAACCACCTAAACACTTGGCCAAATTGTAGACCAATCCTTTTTGTATTTTTTATTGCATTTATTCAATAAATAATAAAAATTATTTAAAAAACACGATATTAACTGCCACAACAGCAATAAAAACTTGACTATGAATTGTCATGGACTCTTATACTAGTTCAAAATTATGCCGATGAGGGCTTTTTAAGAACGTTGCTAGCTTAATTATAAAAGCAAATACTAATAGTAAAATTACATTTATGTTAAACGATACTACAATGCAACAATCGAAGTAGGCATTGTTACTATTTAAAAAAACAATTATCGGTTAAATATTTCTAACCATTGGATAAACAAAAAAGGATTTTTCCTGCTTAGTATTAAACACTAAATTAATAGCCTCATTTAAATGCACAAAATGAACAAATAACATTTTAGTTTTCGATCAAGGGTGTACCTACTTAACATTTTGCATTCAATTATCAAATTCACTTTTTTCAACCTTTTCAGCGGTGTAAGTAGCGACAATTGGCATTTAATGTTAAAAACCGCAAATAAAATACATTTTCCTAAAATGCCATAATAACGAAGAACAAAGACAAAATAATGCAGCAGCTATTTAGGTTTCAACAAAAACTGTAAAAAGACTATTTATCGGTTTATTATAATAAGCAGGTAAAATCCTTTTTTATTCATTTAATTCTACCTAGTATTGTTACAAATAGTTAACCGACAATTATTGTTTTTTTATAGTAACAATGCCTACTTCGATTGTTGTATCTCTTTACATAAATATAATTTTATTATTAGTATAAGCTATTTTTTAGGTTTAAATATTATTGTTTGTTAATAAATACTTTATTATGATATATCATTAAATTGCTTTTTAAAAGGTGCATTGGATGGCGCTATAAAAGTATAATGATTGTAGTTAGGATTTTAGAGTTAAACAAGAAACAGTGTTTTAGCTAACTTTAAAGGCCCTTACACATATTATTCTCTTATGGTTATGGACATTTTGGTCCCGTTTACCAGGATTACGGCTTTCTTTCACCTAAAAGAATTATTTGCTGTGATTGTTTCATTTCTATGATCAGATGACAAATCCGAATAAACAAAAACGGTTTCTTAAGCCGAGCTTTGTGCCAGTAGGTAATTTGTATTAAAGAATCATTCGATTTATTATTTTCCATACTTAAATATTTTTAATAAAGATCTTTTATCTTTATGTTATAACAGTTTTTTTCGAAACAATTTATAATAAAGTTGAAATTTTTAATCTGCACTTGTGGCAATTCGGATGCAAGAAATTACGTACTTAATTCGTGCGGGCGATACCTGCTTACGTCTAATGCTGCGTCCAGACTTATATAATTCGCCGCACCGAATAGCCGCGCCACATGGACGGAATTTACATCGTTTCAAGGGTTATACCAAAATAATTTACTACCTAAAACCGGTATAAATAAAGCCAGGCACAAATAAGCAGAAATAGAAATAGGTACCATCGTATTTTTCTGGTTATTTGCCCATGTTTTAGAAACATTTGAAGTGGATCACCTAAGATCAAAAAGTAAAAATAGTTTTTTTGATAAATTTTGCCAATAATTTTATAAAAGTGGTGTAACTGTTTGTAAAAAGTCCTAGTAGGATTCAAATATGTAAAAATATATAGAATATATGATATTTAAAAATCAGAAGTTAATGTTCTTTCCGGTGAAACCAGAAGTGCTAAAAATGTTAGAATAATGGAAAAAAATTACATTTAAGTAACCTACTAATCGTGCCAAATTTCAAAACCCTATCTTAACAATTTTAAAAACTACGGCCGGGATTGTGATCCCGTTGTCAACCGGTATACATAATTTTTTTGACATAAAAAAATAAGAACCAAAAAATCGTCTTCACGTCAAAAAAAAAAGATATATTAAAAGCAGGATACGCATGTTCCTTTTCCCACAGTACCTTCCTTTTTACCTTTTTGGGGGCCTCTTCCTACCGGGTGCCCAGGGCGGTCCACCGGTAAAAGGGTCCGACAATTTTCTTTTAAAGAATATGACTTTTAAATGTTGGCCCTAACTGCGCCTAACATGGTCCGTTCTTAAGCTTCAATTTCCGAGCGCCAAATCAATTCGGCAGAATTATCGTGTACATTCGCAGCTACTGCCGCTATATTTTTGCACTACGTGCTGGATGTGGCTCGTTTGGTCAAGAATTATCCAATAATGAAAATTGGAGCTCAAATTTTTGTGCTGGTACAGCGAATAGTCGACTCAGTACGACCGATTATGCTTGGATCATAAGTTGCCCGAAGCGCACGAAACACATTTCTCGGAGAATGATGATTTTCATAATACAGTTGAACAAATTTCAGAGGTTGTGCCGAAGTGTTTTCAGGAATAAATTGCCAAACAGTACTGAACACAAATACCATGACAGTTTGAAATTTGGACCCTCTCATACCTACTAGAAAAAGTACCTCTAAATGAACACCACTTATTAATGATGCACATTAATTAATACTTAGGTATCATAGTAACCTTTAAATTTTCACAGAAGAAAAAAAATGATCAACCTGTATCCAAAACGTTTTTCGACGACTGGAGAATTAAAAGCGGTTTCGCGAAACGCAACTCAGCTAAATTAGCATTTTGTATTGAGTAATAGATATTGTACCGATTAGACGTTGAAGGTTGGTATATTTTACACAAAACTTTAAGCAAATAATATGCTTGTTAGAAAAATGAATTTGAAAAAGAGTAATCAGATTTTGCCCCAGAAATGTATATTTTCGTTATGAAAACGACCAAAAAACAGCATTTTATTTAACAGACGTAGACAAATATTTTTCACATTTAGTTTACTGAAGTAATGGGCGCATTCAGGCGGTTTCAGCTGCTCGCAAGTGTCAAAATTGTCAAATTTAAGTCTTCCCATTGGTTTAATTTAAAAATTTTGACTCGTTATACCCAGCAGCAAAGCGGCTGAGATCGCCTAAATCAGCCCAATGCTGCCGTCCAACGAAAAACACCGTATGTAAATAGGCTTATAATATACACATACGGTGTTTTTCCGTTGGACGGCAGAATGTTCCAGGTAACAAATAAATAAGGTTTGTTCTACAATACTCATCTAGAAGATTCTCACATCACATACAATTTGCATTCTTTAAGGTTCTAAAAGTCATATAGAGGTAGTCGGTGCGTTCTTCTGTCCTTGTTATTACAACATGTTGCGCCTACTTTATTGCCAACAAATATTTAATTAAGTACGAAATTAAACTAAATAACTTCGATTTTATTATTCCATAAATGTAATTTAGTATCTGGGTAGCTTCACCATATGGTGTGTACATGTAAACAACAGTAATTTAATTACCTTTAACATGTTTAAATTCTAATGATATATTTTGATTTAAAACAAATTCCGGGGGTAAAATACAGTTACTATTTTTATTTCTTAAAAAGCAGGTTTTTATTTTTCCTTCTTTTGTTTAGCATATTTTGATAAGTGTGAAAATTGTGCCAAAAAGATAGTTTCAGTATAATTTTTTAATGACTTTGCTTGACACCATACCCTAAATCTTTATTATTAATAATTGACTTTACAGTTTATTGAAATTAGTCTTGATGCCCCCCCATTTAACTTTCACACTCACATCATCTGGAACTTCTTTAGAATAGCTTATACTTATTATTTATCAACCTAATTTTCTCGACCGCATTTATAATTGACCTTATGGGTTTATATGGCAATGCAAAATACATTAAAGCCAAAGAAAAAAGCACATATAATGCGCGCTTCAGCGAGTTAAAAGAGAAACGTACGTTGTTAAAACGTATGAGCGGAGGGGAGTTATGAAAATTCACTAATACCGCTTGGCAAAAAAGGGATTGCACAACAAGTGGATTAAACAAAGAAGCACTTATTGTCTTATTGACATATATAGACTCTCCACGGATGGAGTTAACAAGAGGGCAAATGGACCAAAAATTTCAGTTTTCGAAAAAAGTAATTCTTTATAAAAATTTGGCTTGTAAAAAAATGAGATTGACATTGATTCATTTTCTCTACAGGGTTCCCAAAACTTAAAAACATGATTTTACTCAAGAGGAAGCTACCTTTATTTTTCATTTTTAAGAAAAATATCATGTAAAAAATTATTTAGAATAGCATTTTGAATAACTTTATTATTGTTACAGGGGTATCAAATAGATTCATGAAACTGATTTTCAAGTTATCAAAAATTAACTATATTAAATTTTTATAATAAAATGACCTAAGAAACTTTAATAATTTTCTTTTCAAACACTTGTTTTCTCCAAATTTCTACAAAACACAATTTTTCAACTGTAAATGCCAGTTTTCGCCAAATTATGGAGTTCAATAAAGTTTTGTATTATTGTTTTTATCGATTACAAATATTATTTTAAATAAATTTTCCTAATGACATTTTGCCTAAAAATGAAAAAATAAAGGTGGTTTACTCTTGGAGAAAAATCATGTTTTTTAAGTTTTTGCGAACCCTGTATACAAAATCAATACAAGCAAAATTTTTATGAAAAAATGAAATTTTTGGTTCATTTTTCCCTTGTTAACTCCATTCGTGGACAGTCTGTATACGCATACGTATTATACAGGGTGGCCATTTGAAACAGAAACAGGCACTCTGGGTCATATAAGGAAAAACGCTCGGACACGTCAATTTTTGATTTTAGGGGTAACATTTTTTCGCCTTTCATCCCCTCAAAATTTTAAATTAAAAGAGGTGTCAAGTGATACGAAGGTCTCTCTACCCTGAGTTTGAAATCACTGCTGTTACTTCCGTTGATATGAGAGCTTGTCAAAATTTTAATGTTTATTTTTAAATGTATAATATTAAATTACCTGTCTAAGCAAGCATTCTGAAATTAAGGGGATATTACAATCTTTAAAATGATATAATAATTAAATTAAAATAGATTTAAAAATTGATTCACCCTGAAGTTTTAAGGGTGACTCATATCATCGCCAGAAAGATTAATAGTACGAGAGCTAGTGAACCCTTCGAGGTAAAGTTAGACCTGTAAGGCTGAAAATTTGTATAGTGATGAGTCATAGCATGCTAAGTACGAAAATCATCACTTGGCAGGCATCAGCCATGCACAGCATCACCCTGTATATTTTTGAAAGTTTAAAAAATAATAATTAAAACTTGGAGCTGTAAGCTTAAAATTTTTCTAGGATTTAGTTCATTTATAGTAAGGTTTGAAAAAAAATTGAAAGGCGTTTTCTATGAGCACAAGTACCTGCCAGGCGAACCGAAAGGTGTGGCTGATTTGGATGGCCATATTTCCATAATTAATAAAGTTAGATGTACCTACCTAATGTGTTGTTTTCTTAATAGCTCTTTAAAGATCTTTTTAACGGTGATAATGGTAATAATATACAGGGTGGTTTTTTTTGTGAGGCACCCTGTATATTATATTACCATTTAAAAGATCTTAAAAAGAGCTTTCAAAAATTACAACACGTGATATGTCTATCTCTTATAGTTTTATACCTTTCAGTTCGCCTGGCAGGTACTTGTGCTCATCGAAAACGCCTTTCAATTTTTTTCAAACCTTACTATGAATGAACTAAATCCTAGAAAAATTTTAAGCTTACAGCTCCTAGTCTTTTCTTTTTATTATATTTTTTTACTTAATTAATTACTTAATTATTTAAAAATATACAGGGTGATGATGTGCACGGCTGATGCCTGCCAGGTGATGATTTTCGTACTTAGCATGCTATGACTCATCACAATACAAATTTCCAGCCTTACAGGTTACTCAAGGGGTTCACTAGCTCTGGGACTATTTTTGATATCTCGTTTTAAAAATCGTTTAAACCTTATCATATCCCCTTAGTTTAAAGTAGCTTGCTCTAAAAATTAATTTAATATACTTAATAAAAAATAAAAATCAACATTTTGACAAGCTGTCATAACGTGTTCGAGCGTTTT